>OX235276.1:20862040-20880821 GCA_944472155.2 Trichobilharzia szidati | reverse complement strand
GAGTTGCAAAGAATTAATTACAAGAGTTAAAAATACAAACAAATAAAAATCAACTAGAAAGGAAACAAAAACAAAATATGCCCGATGACCTTCTTGTGAATGGATTCCTCTAGATGTCTGTTATTTCAATCTTGGCACTGTTTGTTTGACGGTAGGCTTGTTGTGAAATGTTAGTTGAATGTGTTGCCATCCCTATGAATAATACTAATGTTGTAACTGAAATTTCTCTCTAAATAGCACATCATCTAAAATGCTAAAACATTTTAAAGTGTTGATTTTTTTGTAGGTATTTTATTTGATTGGTTGGAGGATTTCATCATGAGCTGACATCAGTTAGAGAACCATTGGAAAACCACCACTGGAGTACTGGATAGCTAGTTGTTTCACCAGTCTAGTTTGGGACTCTTCATCAGTACACACTCATCCCACTGCCGGGGTTCAAACTCAGGACCACCTGGTTACAAGGCGAGCGAGCTAGCTCATAGACTGTTAAGCCACTGTGACCCACCAATCCAATAGCCTATGAACTCCGTTGCTGAAGAGTCCCAAACGGGGACGAAACAGTTGTCCAGTAATCCCAGGTTTTCCAATGGTTCTCAAATTGATGTCAGCTCATGATGAAATCCTCCAACCAATCAAACTAGAAAAATCCCTACAAAAAAACCAATACTTGAAAATTGATCTGATGCTCACTAGCTAGCGATTGGCCCTATTCAGTCGAAGAAGACATTAGCTAGTGGTCGCTCTATGTCGTGCGTGAATTGGCAGAAGTTGGAATCGATGGACTGACTGGTCATTGGACTGGCTGGTCCCAGTGAGTGGCTTATTGGTCTACGAGCTAGATTGTCCTGCAACCAGAAGGTCGTGGTCTCGAACTCTGATGTTGGGGTGTGGGTGCATACTGTTGAAGAGTCAGTCCCAAACTAGGCTGACGAAAAAGCTAGATGTTCAGTACTCCGTACTGGTTTTCCAGTGGTTCTCAAACTGATGTCAGCTCATGATGAAATCCTCCAATCAACAAAAAATTTTCCTCAATTGTTTCTGAATTTCACTCACATTGAGAATATTATCATTCACTGATAACCTTCGGTTGAGAAGTAGTAAAAGTTATATTTCATGACTGATGAACCCCCCCCCCCTGTTAACCACTAGTACTACGCGTTAATGTGCTTAAGACTTAAATCAACGAATAATACGCGTGTAACGTAGTAAAGCTACATTTGCTTTTGACTGGACACAGTGGTATGGTGGCTACATTGCAAACTTGACTGACAGAATTCAGTCTGCACCAAACACAGGGCTAGACGCAGACATTATACTAGTTACTGACTTGTGTCCAATCTAAAGTATTCAATACAATCAGTCGTACAGGAGGTCAATCGTGAGCCCGAATAGCTCAGTGGTAATGCCTCTGATCGACAGCATCACTCACTGGATGATGCCAGTTCTAATCTCAGATGGTACATGAGTACCTTCAAGGCAGCTGCAGATACGCCTGCCTTGCTGACTGGTGAGTGGCAGTCATTCAGGTTATACTTCCTGCCGATTGCTTCTATGTCACTGTAAGACTCTCAGCTCACAGTTTCACATTTGAGTTCCACTTGAGGTTATGCCTGCAGTGAGTTGTAATTCAACGACCTCTTCACCATGTGTCCAACCTATCTCTGTTGGAAAATATTTTGTGGTTGATTTGTCTTTTCTGACCAGTCATCTGACCTTCAGTATTCAGCGAAGACAACTGTTGACAAACGTCTGAAGTCGCTTGGAAATGTTTTGATAACGTGTCAAGTTTCTCAAAGAATTGACTAAACTTGATTTTAAAAGTCAGAATTTTGTTCTTTATGGTGAGTAAGGAAAATCTTCAAGGTGATTTCAGCGTAATCAATATCTGTCTTCGTGCTTTTCTGAATCTGACCGACTTTTATATCCTTACACGTGCCCACCCTTACCTGGCACTGAAGGAAATGACCATTTTGCAAATCTCCTCCTTTGGTATTGATTGGTGCTGGTTGTTCTTATTGTTGCTCTTCATGGCAGTCGGTGAGTACCTTCGTCACTTCAGTCTTCTCTAGATTCATCACTTGAAATCCTGTCTTCACTGCCAGCCTCTTCTATTACCTTATTGGTCTTTGGATTTCATCATTAAATGACATCGGTTAAATGACCGTTGGAAAACCAGCAGTAGTACTGGACAGCTAGTTGTTTCCTCAGCCCGGTTTGGGACTCTTCATCAGTACGCATCCACCCCACAGCCAGGGTTCGAACACAGGACCTTCCGGTTACAAGGCGAACTAGCTTGTAGACAATTAAGCCACTGGGAACAGCCAATTCAATGGCCAGTCGGTGCATGAATTCTAACTTCTGCCAATTCACGCACGATATGGCGTGGCTGGCACAAGCCAGTGTCACAACTGGCAAGTATTTGTCCTCACTCTCAACCACCTGCTGTACCCCATTGGTTTGTCACAACTTCCCACTAGTGTATAACATCAAATTGATAACTTGAAATTTCGTTCTTGTGAAACAAGTAACTGCCAATAGCATCCTATTTTCGGAATCTTAAACGGCTCTCTCTATTATATTGGTTATGACTTGTAGTGACGCAGCAAAAAGTCATTTGGAAAAATTTTTCATTGGGAAGATGAATTATAGGTTCTGATGAAAGGCAAGAAGAAGAAGTCCAAGAAGCATACTTCTGATCAATTAAAAAAAAATTTTTATCGACTTTTATTACACCATTAGACTCGATGAATGATATAAGTTTTCAAGTATTGGTTTTGTAGGGATTTTTGTTTGATTGCATGGAGGATTTCCTCATGAGCTGACATCGGTTAGAGAACCACCGGAAAACCAACTGGGAGTACTGGACAGCCGTTTTGTCCGATTTCCGGACTCTTCATCAGTACGCACCCACCGGGGTTCGAATCCGGGAACTTCTGGTTACAAGGCGAGCTCGGGTCCCAGTGACTCAATGATCTACGTGCCCGCCTTGTAACCAGAGGGTCCCGGGTTCGAAACCTGTCGGTGGGTGCGTACTGATGAAGAGTCCAAACATCGGACAAGACAGCTGTCCAGTACTCCCAGTTGGTTTTCCAGTGGTTTTCTAAATGATGTCAGCTCATGATGAAATCCTCCATGCAATTATATAAGTCTCCAGAATTCTCTCTGTAATTGATTTTTTTATGGACTCTGCTGAGGACTCCCATATTAGGAGGAGATTGTCGTCTAATGGTGGTTGATTTTCATTGATTCTTTGATTGATTTTGATTCCTGACGACGTCTACACTGAAATTGCAATTAATTTTAATATTATTAGTATAAGTCGTAGTATGGCTTGTGCTACTGATAAGACTTATCAGTAGTGTACAAAGAACACCTTCATCGCAGTACAAAACACATCAAATAGTGGAGAGTAGACTTGATGTCATAGAGAGTCAGTGATTCAGCCTTCCGGCAAAACGCGGGTGACACAAAAAGACGACATAAATGATTGAAACTGAGGGGGGGGGCAGAGGAGTAGTACAGCATGCCGATTGGGGGTAGTCAGATTGTGGGAATATAAGAATTTAGCTAAAGTAAAAATGGTTGATCCAGAGAAGATAAGTAATTTAGAAAAAAGTTCAGCAGCAAATGCACTGCATGCATCAACACACAATCACACAATAGAGTGGGTGGGACAGAGACAAAATTCCAAAAAGTAATACAGGTAGGTGGAGAGAGAGAGAGATTGATTAGTGAATCCTGCCTGGTTCATTGAGTCTGCACCCAACACATGCAACAGAAATGACTCAATGCAAATACCAGAGATATGCATGGAAGATATTATCACCACCAGTCAGTCAGTCAAATCAGAGGAGGATAATAAATAATCTTAAATTGTATTCTATTTCAATTCACGTACATCACAACATTCTAACAAGTTACTTATTTTGACTATAAAATCACTCGTCTTATTTCCCATGTGACTGTATTTGATGGATAACACTCATATTATTATTATTTCTGAATGTACATTTTCCTATATTGATTTTTATTCAAATGTCTAATCGTCAATTTTTACTCATGTATATAAATGAAGCAAGAAAGTTGTGTGAGTGAGTGACTTGATATGGTTATGAGATGCAGTAATAAATTGTGCTCGAAAGGTGATCATCAGTTAATATTACTGTATAACACTACACTGTGTGACACTTAAGCAAAATAAAATCTTGTCTATAATCGACAGTCGACAGTTGAATAATTCAAAATGTGAACGCAACTCATATTCATATCAGAAAGTGATGCATTAACTTTTCTGTCCCTTTATTTTCAAACAGTCTTTTGAATGAAATTGACGTAATTTAAAAATCTTATTTTTTTTTTTAAAATAAGGACACTCTTATGTATCATTAATTAAATTATAAAAAAGAGGAATTCCTTTTTCAATGTCCAATGTTTCATTGAACATTGTACGTCAATCTGATTGACCCTTTATGTAGTTCAAACTGAACGAATAATAATAATATTACTACCCACGGTTATTTATACGTATCAAATCATCAAACTGATTAATAAATTTAAAAAGAAAGTAAGAATTAAAGGTATTTATGTACAAGATTCAATTTCTGTAGAAAATTCTCAAGGTTATTAGGCAGAATAAAGTGGTGTGGTTTGGTAATTATTTAATATTATGGGTGTTTTCGGAATTCGGATTACTTTCAGTGTCGATTTTACCACGTACTAGGAATCACCAATATATCAGCTGGAGAGAGAGATCATTGGACAGCAAGGAGTACACTGGATAGATGGTCCTATTTTAGTTTGGGGATTCCTCAGAAGTTAACATCTATGATCCATCCGTAGAGGGATCAAATCTGGAACCTTCAAGATATGAGACGAAGCCTATTCAGCTGATTAGGCCAGCAGTGATACGTTTTTATTAATTCTCTAACTGCTCTTCACTTGTGATCACGAAACTTGAATACAAAGTATAGCAAATATTGAATTAGTTATGTTCTCTGAGCTGAGCTGGTTGATGGTTAAATGGAGAAGATTTCATCGTCTCCCCCACCCCCCATCCTTCTAGACAACATCCCACTTCAGCACAGGTTTAAATATGAAATGAACTCATTTGAACTCTCCATGAACAGTGATGTAATTGTATCTCCTGGCAGCCATCGTCGTGATTCTTTGTTAGTTAATTTAAGTCTCTGTTGATCATTTTTACTATCGAATGAGAGTTCGAACTCGCTTCTCATGTGATGATTTACTTTCTATTGGTAGTTGGTAAATTTCGTCTATAGTAGTAATCAGGGTGTGTTTGTTAATTCATCGCTGGCTGATTCACTTGAGTACCAATCAGGCTTCTAGAAATTTCCTGAGTGCATTACTGTCTGGTGTTTCCTCGCTCTGTTTAAAATTTCTACATTATCTCAATCATTTAATTGGTGTCCATAATTATCTACATGCATTGATATGAAACAGGAATATATATCATGCCTCTTCACAGCTAATTTGTGTTCTTCGATTCAGTCGGATACGAAGTGGATGCCCACTTTGTTGACTGATTAATGTTTATTGCAGTTGATGCATGCAATTTATTTTGTAAATGTTATTAATAATTTTATCTTGTTTTTCTGTTGGATGGGTCTTTCGGTTTGTACAATATAGAATGAAGTGATTAAGCTGGATGTCTGGTTGGCTGGCTGGTTTGTGTGGTATATCTAATTCAAATGATCCCAATATTCTAGCTGTTATTTTCTTGTAGTCTTTGATGATGGCTTGTTGTTGTTGGTGTTAGGTCTCGAGTTTAAACACTGTGTGATGAAATTGTGAAGAGGATATGCATTTCTTTTTGAAGACGGTTGTTAGTAAATATTTTTCCTCCATTTTCTCTTCAACACCACCGTAGTGCTACAGCGTTGTGTTTGAACTCTTTTAAACAATGTCTGCACAGAGTTTCTTTTGTGGGTAATTGAGTTGGGTTATTGCTAGTATAATTGAGTATTTGATGTGTGTGCGTTGATTTTCTACATACCTGTGTTTCTAAATTTCCTGTGTTAGTTCTCTTGATTAAGACATCTAAGACGACTGGAATTTCGTTGTCTAATGAATTGAATGCCTTCAAATATGTTGTTTATTAATTTGTGGGTATATCACAAATATATCACCAACGCATATAAATCAAATAACAGCCAGAATATTAAGACCGTTTGAAATAGATATAGAACACAAGCCAACTAGGTGGGCAGTCAGTAGAATAATTTAATTCGATATTGTGCAAACCATAAGACCCATTCAACAGAAAAACAAGATAAAATTATTAATACCATTTACAAAATAAATTTAAAAAAATAAAAAATTATAAAAATTACATCGTTGGTCAAAATGGGTGTCCTACTCGAATCCGATTGAATCGAAGAACACAAATTAGCTGTAAAGAGGTATGATATATATTCCTGTTTCATATCAATGCATGTAGATAATGATGGACACCAATTTGATGATTGGGATAATGTAGGCATTTTAAACAAGGGGCAAACACCAGACAGTAATGCAGTCAGGGAATTTCTAGAAGCCTGGTTGGTATTCAAGTGAATCAGCCAGCAATGGATTAACAAACATTCTAATTGGTTACAGGATTTCAGCATGAGCTGACACATCAGTTAAAGAACCATTGGAAAACCACCACCACTGGAGTACTCGACGGGCAGCTGTTTCATCAGCCTAGTCTGAGACTCTTCATCGGTACTCACCCACACCGTGGGGCCCGAACCCAGGACCCTCTAGTTACAAGGCCAGCCAGCTTGTAGACCATTAAGCCCCCGGGACCCACCTACCCAATACCCAGTAAGTGCATGAATTCTGACTTCTGCCAAATCACGTCATAACGTGACCGCTAGCCAATGTCTTGGGCAATTATTTGTCCTCACAGCCGACCTGCTGTACACTACTGGTCACGACTTCCCACTAGAACCGACCCAGGTAACTAAATGCCTGAGTAGGGCCAGTCGCTAGTGAGCATCTCATTGATATTCAAGTATTGGTTTGTAGGGATCAGTCACGAAAACCATTTCCAACAGGTTAGTGACAGGTGCTAATCAACAGCTGCCCACTTAGCTGGCTGGCTCCCACAGTGAAGATCAAATGGCTGGCTGGCTAGCCAGAAAGAATTAGCAACTAAAAAACCCTGCAGTGGAACAAACCAGCAAAGCAAGAGTCAGTTGTTGAACCAGTAAATATGTAGGAGAAAATGGAGATGTACTAATCGGGCATACACGCCAATGAGGAGACCGTCGGTTGAATGACATCGCGCTTAGTGCAGGCCATTGCTCGAGTGGAATCCCGAATGGGAAGCGACGAAAGAGTGGTCAGTGCGAGAGTGACATTGGGGAGATCGTGTACTGGGGAGGAGGAGGGGGAGATGAGAGATTATGTATAATCATGGAACCAGTCAGCTAAAGAGGACGGCAGAAAATATAAGGGAGTGTAGATATGTTGTTGAAGCCGCATGTTCCAGTTGGAACCCGAAGGAATAATAATGGATAGAATGTAGTCATAATGAGTGACTTATCGTACATCACTTATGAAACATCCCAGTCGACGACTATGTAAAATATTGTTAAGAGGATTGTAAATCGAATGTCTTCAAATATATTTTCACAAAAGAACCCCACACAACGATACATTCTACAAACCGTGTGTCTGTTTACACTGAATGGTCAATGCATCACATCTAAAGTCACGAGTCCATCCCTCAGTGTCGCCACTGGCTGAATTCTCCCAGTTAAATTTTTACGAATCGAGGAATTTGGAGTTACAAGGCAAGTTTGTAGACTATCCAGCCACTGGAACGTTATCCAATGGAGCATGACCTTCACATTCCGCTAGTCCCCGATATATAATGCAGCCACCTGCCAATGTCATTGGTGGATAACTGTCCTCTTACTTGACTTCGTGGACCCCACTGGTCACAAAAGTCTTACTAGAACTCCACATGTATTGATCCAGTAGCTGATGAGTATTCCTTAGTTTAAAATGGTTCTCTAGCTGAAATTGACTAGTAATCAAACCCGAAGTCAATCGAATCCTTGCAAATCCACGCTTGGAAACTAGTTGACTGGTTATCGTGGTGTATTTTGAAATTATGTTAGGTCCGTGAATTTAACGGTGGAAAAACCCTATCTAGATTTCAGTTCCTGGCTTCAGGGCGTATATGCGACTTCCAAGGAACTAATATTTTCTCAGATAGTCACATATCCACGCCATTCATTTCTGCAGTCAGAAACGTCACCATGAGCTATTCAGACTCTGTGGTAATCCTTTAGACTATGTTTTACTAGATTACATAAGCACTCATGAGTACTGCTCAAAATTCTCACTAGAACAACCACCACTCCTATACACGTAAACATCGCCAACTAACAGTTCCTAAGAAAACCACGGAGTACTGGCTAGTGGGGTTAACCAAGTTCGATATGAGGACAGATACTCATCAGTGACACTGGCTAGCCGTCACGTTATATATACTGCGAACTGGTAATATTTAGAATTAATGGATTCCGTCACACTGACTAATTGGTATACTAGTTCTCTTTGAAACCTGAAGATCCCTAACTGGGTCATAGATGGATACTTCTGAAGAGTCACCCAGTGGGACGAAACTGCTGTCCGGTGCCCTTTGGTTTTCAGTGGTTTCCTGACTAAGGTCAATTTGTAATCAAAACTGAAACCAATCAAATCGCTGCAAACCAACACATAAAGATTCCAAAGAAGACAATGCTTAGAGTAATTTGGTGGATGGTGATTAGCTTTGGAATCCAGGATGAATATTTCGTCCTATTTGGGACTTATCAGATGGATGCACCTGAACTCCTATACATTCATCAGATGATGAGTTCCAAATATGACGAAATATGCATCCTACATCACACTGCTGGTTGCCATCCACCAAATTACTTCAAGCTGATCCTTAAATGTCATGTTATATACTCCTAGTGTTATTATTATTATATTATTATTATTGTTTCCTTGGGTTCCGATTTGAATATGGGGCTTTGACAACTCATCTCTCTTCTGCCTCGTTTTCTGCATTCGCCTTTGGTTGGCTCCAGTATTTCCCATAGACTCTCATTTCTTCCTCATACAGTCTCCTCCATGTCACCGTTGGATGCCAAACTCATCGTTTCTCATTCGGGTTCCATTAGAAGCTCTGGCGTGCAGTGTTACTCAGTGGTCCCCTCAGAGTGAGTACTATCCATCCCCATCTTCTCCTACATGTCTCTTGAGTAATTGGTTCTTGGTTGGTTTGATCCCAGAGTTTGTGATCACTGATTCTTCCTGGACAGCCTGCCATCTGATCTTCAGTATGTAGCCGACAAAGACAGTTGTTGATAAAAGTCTGTAGTAGGCTGTTGGAAATGCTTTCCACGACTCCAAAGCCAAGTTTCTGACCCGTAAAGAAGAACTGACTGACTGACTGACTTAACATTGGTGTTGAAAACCCGAAATGTGTTCTTTATGCTACGGAGTGAAGAAGATGGCCAAACAGATTTCAGGTTGATGAAGTTCTGTCTTGACTTTCTGATTCTGGTCGCGATATCTTCATCTGTGCTGTCGCTTGTAGTTGAAATGATGCTTCCTAGACAGATAAGTGAAGGCAGGAAGTAACCTTTCTCTAATTTCTCCCGTTGATAGCAATTGTTCCTTGTCGCTGTTATTCGGAAAATCAATATTAAGCACATCACTGGATTTTATCTTTGCTAAGTAATTCTTGCTATGTGATATTGGATCGATATCCAGTTCGTTGATTGATTCTCTCTTTTTTCATATCTAGCCCTTTCGAAACATATATTACTATTCTTTTAGGTTCCGATTGGAACATAGGGCTTCAACAACACATCTACACTTTCTCCCATTTTCTATTGTCCCCTTCAACTGTCTGAGACCATGATTACTGGCCACAATCTCTCATCTCCTCCCCGCCAGTTGACAATTTTGATAACCTACATCCATTCCATTTACTCTCGCAGATTTCCAGCACTTCTTAGGCATATCTTCGCAAATTTTCGGTTACCTGGGGAGCCTTCCTAATCGTACGGACATTCCACGATTCTTATTTTTGCTTTCATCGAGAGAAGACACAACGGCTGTCTGACTGGCTTCCTGAAGGCTTTCATCAGCCCACGGTGTCATTTCGCCTCTCCAGCGAAGAATACTCTTATTGTGTGTTGAAGTTTCTGTTGCAGTTCGATTGGTTTTGTGGGGTAGGGTGACCAGCTACACGACCAACCCTCCCTCTCTACGCGTGACTGGGACTGGCTAGAAAACTAGCGAGCTAGTTAACTAGCCGAGATTATACATATATATATATGTATATAGGGTTCTATTGCTGATTATATCACATCGTCGAAGCATCCATACTAGGCAACGGTATGTTAACAGAAGCTAGAACTTCAGTTCACTCAATCAGTGAGAAAATCGATACTATATGATTATTATTCCCTTGCATTTCGAGTGGAACACATGGCTTCAACAACACATCTTCACCCCCTTCTATTTACTACTGTCCTCTTCATCTGGATGGGCCCACGATCCCCCATAATCTCTCATCTCCTCCTCCCCTCACTACTACTCCTCAACACACGGTCTTCTCCATGTCACCCTTGCACTGATCACCCACTCGTCGCTTCCCATTCGGATTCCACTCGAGCAATGGCCTGCACTAGGCTCAGTTTCATTCGACTGACAGCCTCCTCAGTGGTGCGTACGCCTGATCAATACATCTCCATTTCCGCCCACATATTTGTTGAGCGATCAGCTCTTCGTTCGTTGGTTGGTTGGTTGGTTTGTTCATCGCCAGAGTTTCTTCTTGCTAATTTATTCTGGCCAGTCAATCGACGGGCCCGCCGGCCATTTGATCTTCACTGTGGGAGCCAGCCAGTGAAGTGGGCAGCTGTTAACAATAAAAGTCTGTCACTAACCTGTTGGAAATGCTTTTCGTGTCTGATTCACTCGCGGTGCCATTTTCTCACTCGTATAGAATAACTGACTTATTATTAAGATATATGAAACTGTAATTCGAAGATCAGATCCAAATCGATCAGAAGAAAAAAACCCAACCTAGAATTTTTGATAAAATTCCTCACACAGTATCACAAAGCATCTGGCAACACTATGAAAAAACGGAACCACAATATACATGCCAGAAATGAAATCCTAGAAACTATAGCAACTAGCAAATTAACAAACTAACTACAGAATGGATTAAATGCAATGCTATTTAAATTTCTCGAGAAAGTCAAAAATAAAAAAAATAAAACAAAAACTCAATTTCATGGCACTGATTTTAAAAAAAAAACAACAGCATAAATATGCGTAAAATATATACAACATATATATATGTATATAGGCTAAATATCACAGATACCCTGAGATTACATCACAACAGCAGATAGCTTGACTATTTTTCTCATGCACCCTGTTCATCCTTGGGTGTTCCAGAACAGAACACACACACACGCACACAATCACAGAGTATGTGATTAACAGACAGTCTACAGTCTCTGTGGCACATAGACCTCCAATGTGAATTACCAGTTCGCTTACACTGGCTAACAAATTCAAAGAATCCCACGGGTGTGTGTGCATGTGTGCGTGTGTGGGCGTGTGTGGGCGTGTCTGTTTGTGTGTGTGTGTGTGTATGCCTACGTACAACACACATTCTATGCACCTGCCTACATGAGAATATACCTACATCGACGCGTATATCGTTCAGTTATTTCTCTAGCTAATACAAACATATATAAATATACTCCGTAATTATGAAGACAAGAGTAGAAACACCAAAAGTAGAAAGTCACTGTTTATATATTTATGAAATTTGATAAGTTTTGCATACAATTTTATTTAGTTTACTTAAGGAACAAGCGAATAGAGAATAAATAAACAAAAATATAGAAATACAAAAAAAAACAAATAACGGAAAAAGGCATTTTTTTCAGGGTATTTTTTTGTTGATCTTTTGGTTTCTTCAGTTCTAGACTATTTGAATTCAAGACTGTGTTAAGTGTATTAATATATGTGTAAAACTTGGGGACTGTGGTAGTAAGTAATTCCATATTAGTTTGTTTATTAGATATATCACACAGTGAAACAGTATTATTTACTGGATGACGTTTCGAACAAAACTTTGTTGTTCATAATCATTCCATCAATTATAATCACACGACTTTGCAGCTTGAGTTTTATAGCTGTCTTTGTTTTCTCCAATTTGTCGTAGGGGGAGTAGAATTTTCCATATATCGGGGACAGGTGATGAATCATTCCTATTACATGTATTTGCAGTTGATTCGATAAACAAAGCTTCTGTTATCAATCTCTCCCTATACCCTGTGACATCAGATTTTAAAACTGTCATCCTATCCCATCCTATTGAGTGGTTTTGTGTGACTGCATGTAGTGCTATAGCTGAACTATTCTCTAGATTTCTTATTTTATTCGGGTCAACTAATCTAGATTTTGCTAAGTTTTATGTTCAGCTAGTCTGACTGCCCCTGTTCTACTACTTTGACCTATGTATTTGACCTGACAATCATTCCAGCAGCAGGGTATGAGATAAACTAAATTGTTTTGTTATAACGGCGCCATAGGATAGATCCTTTAACTGACAAAGCTTGTTTCTAAATGAGTTTGTGGGCATTTTGAATGCCACTTTCATTCCTGCCTTATTAAGAATTCTGTATAAGGTTTCCGAGGTTCCTTCCTTGTATGGAATTACTACTGATGATTTAGATTCCCTATTGTTGGTGTCGCTATTATTATTATTATCACTATTATCATTATCATTATTATTGTTATTATCACTATCGCTATTATCATTATTTATTTTATTTTTACATTTCGCTACATATTTCCTGACTAATTTATCTGGGTAATTATTAAGTTTCATGGCTTCTTTTATATGTATCAGTTCTTGTTTTAGATTTTCTTTGGTACTACTTAATTTTTGTGCTCTATCATTTAAACATTTCACCAATCCTATTTTTACTGACATAGGATGGGATGACTGGAAGTCCAAATATCTGTTTGAGTGTGTGGGTTTCCTGTAAACACCGTTAACTGTATGTCTTCAGTGAGAATTATACAATTATAATAAAGGTTAGATAACCTTAGTAGGATGTATGGTGTTGTTAAAGTTTATAAGTCAGGATACCCTATTAGGCCTATAGTTGATTTTAGAAATTCACCTACTTATGAATTATCTAAATATTTAGCCATGCTATTAAATCCCCTAAAAAGCCACTCGAAATCTAGACTAACTAATTCTTATGAACTAAAACATAGATTAGATAATTTAAAATTAGATAATGAAGAAAAAATGGTTAGTTTTGACATTGTCAGTTTATATACACGTATACCGATAAATATGGCTATAGAGGCAGTCAGAAACGAACTTGGAGTACAGCTATGCCTGACTTCCACAGTATTTAAATTCCAGGAGAAAATATACAAACAAACAAACTGAGGGAGTTGCCATGGGATCACCAATATCCCCGATTGTGGCGGATATATTCATGGATTGGTGGGAAAACATGGCGATTGAAACGTTCAGCCCCACCCCAAAAGTATGGTGGAGATATGCAGATGACACATTCACTGTACTTAGAACACAAGATATAGACAGGTTTTTCGAACACATTAACTCAAAGGTGGAGGCAATTCAATTCACTTATGAATTGGAAAGTCAGGAAGGGGAACTTCCAATGTTAGATTGCAGCGTAAAAAGGAAAGAAGATGGGAAGTTAAACACACTAGTGTGTTTACAGGAAAGCCACACATTCAAATAGATATTTGGACTTCCGATCATCCCATCCTATGTCAGTGAAAATAGGATTGGTGAGATGTTTAAGTGATAATAGGGCACAAAAACTAAGTAGTACCAGGGAAAATCTAAGACAGGAAGTGAGACATATAAGAGAAGCTTTGAAACTTAATAATTACCCTGATAAATTAGTCAGAAAGTATGTAGGGAAATGCGAAATTAAAATAAATAATGATAGTGGTGATAATAATAATAATAATGACGACATGCATGTCAAACATAAGCAAGACAACACCAACAATAAGGAATCGAAATGATCTCTAGTACTTCAATGCAAAGAAGGAAACCTTGAGCAGAATTATTAAAAAGGCAGGAATAAAAGTGGCTGGCGTTTAATCACCCACAAACCCAATTAGAAACAAGCTTTGTTGGTTAAAGGATCTATCCTGTGGAACCTCTAAAACAAAACAATTTAGTTTATTGAATACCCTGCCGTTGCAATGATTGTCAAGTCAAATACATAGGTCAAAGTAGTACAGCAGGGGCAGTCAGACTAGCCGAACATAAAAACCTAGCAAAATCTAGATTGGTTGACCCGAATAAGATAAGAAATCTAGAGAATATTTCAGCTATAGCACTAAATGCAGTTACACACAACCATACAATAGGATGATGGGATAGGATGACAGTTTTAAAATCTGATGTCACAGGGTATAGGGAGAGATTGATAACAGAAGCTTTGTTTATCGAATCAGCTGAAGAGAATACGTGTAAAAAGAATGATTCAACATCTGTCGCAGATATCTGGAAAATCCTACTACCCCTACGATGACAAATCGGAGAGGTGAAAGAAAACTATAAAACTCAAGTTTCGAAGTTGTGTGATTCTAATTGATGGAATGATAATGAACAGTGATAAATTGTTTTCAAAACCTTGTCATCCAGTAGATAGTACTGTTTCTTCACTGTGTGATACATCTAATAAACAAACTAATGTGGAATCACCTACTACCACAGTGCCCAAGTTTTACACATATATTAAAGGTTAAATGGTTGGAGGCAATCGGCTACAGGAAGCCTAGGTTTCATACTAGTTGGCTGACACTCACTACCAGTCAGCAAGGCGTATCTGCAACTGCCTTGAAGGAACTCATGTCCCTTCTGAGATTCGAACCCACCTCATCACTCAGTGACTACTGCAGTCGGTCAGAGACGTTACCACTGAGCTATTCGGGCTCGCGATTGACCTCCTGTAGGACTGTAGTGGTTATTTTCACTGGACACTAGTAACTAGTGTGATGTGTCTAGTCCTTTCTTTTTTGATGCAGACTGAATTATATCAGTCAGGTTTGCAATGTGGCCAACATGTCACTAGATAGCTCGCCATCACGGTGCACACATTGATTTGATGATATTAGATGGTTGGAGGCAAGGTTTTTGTTTTTGTATTTTCCAATGAATGAAAAACAAAACGATATCGTTGTTGTGTTTTACTGAGGTTTCGCTACTTAATGCTGCTGCTAATAGCTTTATCAAAGTAGTAGTATTATTAAACCAGAATTTACAAAATCCACTCAGCTTATACCTAGCAACTTAATCATCCTTCCTCAGCACAGGGTCATTTTTGCGTGGTCCTACTGGTGAAGATAACAAAATTAAGTGTGTAGATTGTTGGATTTGATAAGTGTGTAAATTTTACAAAAGCGGAAACAATGATATTAAATGTGGTCGATAACACGTATTCCAAAACACATGGACCTCAACAGTTGTCATTCCCTATACAGCAGAGTCGTCAGACAAATATCAGAAGGGTACTCAATTAGCACAACATCAGAGTTTTCTTCAAAACATCAGACACACACACACACTACAAAACAACTTTGTCCATGTAAAAGATCAAATCCTTAGGGATTCTCTATCAATAATTGTGTCTACAAAATAAAATGCTTGAAATGTGGTGTGATGTGGTATACATCGGACAAACATCGCTAGAGAGAAATCGAAATCAAAAGAAATGGACACCGTAGAATCGTCTCTGTTCGACCACCGAGAAATCCAATTAGCGAAATAGAAAAACTTGACAAATTACCAGCCATAGCTCGACGTCTACACTCTATAGAATCAGGCCACAAAATTGATTTTGACAATATTGGAATAATCCAGAAAAATTTCAGAAATCACAAAGAACGCCTCACATAGTCAGAAGCACTTCATATCAAATGGAATCCTAGTTGTCTGAAATGAATAGGAATGATGGACTTAAAAAGAATTTGACCTGGTTACGACGACCCCCCCCCCAAAGGTACCCCATGAAATGAAAAAAATCAAGACAAATGTGATGTGCAATTTCATTATGTAAACACACGCTGCTATTATATTCCTTATTATTATCATTATTTATTATTGTTTCCTTTAATTCCTAGAGGAACATAGGTCTTCAGCCGCACGTCTCCATTGCTTTCGGTTCCCTGGCAACGTTTCCAACTAGCTACACGTCTGCCCACATGCTTTTATCTCCGCTTCACATAACATCCTCAATGTCACCCTCGCACTGACGACCAACTCGCTTGATGTCACTTGATCGTTTTCTCAGAGTATGGCCAATCCATCTCCATTTCTTCCTGAATATTTGTTGCACAATCGGTTACTGATCGGTTGTTTCGCTCCCAGAGATCCCTGTTGCTGACATTTCTGGCCGGCCATCTGATCTTCAGTATTAAGCGAAGTAGTAGTAGTTTGTTCAAAGTGCTTTCCGTGACGCGGTGAGGCGCCAAGTCTCTGATCCGTATAGTGGGTAGCATTGGAGTTGAAAATCCGGATCTTATTCTTGATGCTGAGTAGTGCTGTTGATCTCCACACAGACTTGAGAGAAATCAAAGCTTGCCTTTCTTTTTCGATCCTCGCTACTTTGATATCCTCGTCAGTTCTGTCCTCCTGGAGTTGAAACGATGCTTCCTGGGCAGGTAGGTGAGTAAGTGGAGGAGGTTGCTTCTTTCAGATTTCGCCCATTTATGTTGATTGTTGTCTGTTATTTTTGCTGTTACTGTTGTTTTTGGCCAGGAATCTTACTCACCTACCTCTGTTCCCTCTGCGTTTACCTGAAGTCCCTCCTATCTTTGATGCTTCTTGTATCGCCAACTTGTTTATTTTCACTTGCATATCTTCCAGTGTTTATGGGAAATCAGACATATATCATCTGCGAAGTCCAGATCCTCCAAGTTTTATTTGTGTAGATCCATTTTATGCCTGTCTCCTCATTGTGCGCCACTGTCTGTCGCATTATCCAGTCTATTGCAATCAGGAAAATCATTGGAGATAGTAGGCAGCCAGCCAGCTTTTATTACTCCCGTCTTCACTGTGAGTTTCCCTTTTGTGGATTACTTCGCATGCAGCATTGTCGTACAACTGTTGGATGAGATGTGTAATTGTTGGTGGCACCCCTTGGTAGTAGCGAATTCGTTTCCAAATCACCTCTCGATCGATGCTGAGCTGCCAAAGGCCTTTTCAAAGTCGATAAATTTGAAGTAGAGAGAGGTGTAACTGCTATTCCAAGCTCTGTTCAGTGATGGATGATATGTAGAGTGGCGATTTGATCGACGTATGACTTTTTGTCCTGAATCCAACCTGACCCGGTCGAAGTTTTTCACTTGTCAAATCCAACAATCTACACGCACACACTTGGTTTTGTTATCTTTACCAAATGACCAACTAGAAAACGCAAAAATGACCCCATGCTGATGAACGATGATCAAGTTTGCTATATACATGAGCTGAGTGGATTTTGTAAATTCTGGTTTAATAATGCTACTACTTTGATAAAGCATATATTAGCAGCAACATTAAATAGCGAAACCTCATTAAAACACAGCAAGAATATCGTCTTGTTTTTCATTCGTTGAATGAGAAATACAAAAAACGGAGCCTTTGTAATAATGGCTATCCATATACCCGATGCCCAAATATTTTTTCAAACTGTTAAAAGTGAACTTGGTTTGGACAGATATAAGAGAATTACACAATGTACAGTTGGACCTCATGTGTGTGTTTGTGTGGGGGGGGAGGGGTACGTATGCACAAATCTAACCATATTTATCTATTTCTAAGCGTAAACAATTCATGCGTATGATGCTGATTAGAAAAAGAACGAAGCTGGATTCTAACTTATCTCAAGTAACACATTTTTTGTGTGTTTTATTTAGACTGAAAAATGAAGAAAACAGAAAACAAACATACAGACAAACAAATTTGAAAGAAATCAAATTGACCAGTGGGACCAATCTAGTTGGGAGTGAGTGGATAAAAATAATAATAATAATTTGCTTTATTCCAGAAACAATACTAGTGGTACAGTGTGGAATTTTCAGCACATATCTACAATATTTGCATCTAATTTTATCAGACATTTAAAAGGAGTATTTCAAAAAAATAAATATAAAGACACCAACAGCAAAAAAATAATTTTTTTAAAAATACTAAAAAATACCAAAAAGTAGAAAGGAAAAGAAACATCATATAATAATAATAATAACTCAGTATTGGGTAGTGGATGCAATGATATGATTATGCATGGTGACAGTAAAGCTATAGTCATACAAGAAGTTATGAAATGATATTTAAGAATGTTTATCGCCAAGATGATTAGTTAATTTGGTTGAAGCAACTCTAAACAATCATAAAATAACATTTCAGGGTTGTTGTTTTGTTTTTTATTGTCAGGTCTAATGCAGTGTTTGTAGTAGTAGTAGTGTGAGTAATCCTGCATAATACAAAATTTTAAGGGTGACAATGGAGTTCACAACCCATGATTGTCAGTTTAGTATTGCCGAAAAGAAAAATGCAAAAACAAAAAATAAGAATAAACAACCACAAAACTAATAATTACATGATGGTTACTTATAGTGCTAATATAGTCGGAACCAGTGGATACACAAAAGAAGGAATACAGTAAAGTACAAAAGTAAGCCATTGTTAATAATTTAG
>OX235276.1:20805801-20861546 GCA_944472155.2 Trichobilharzia szidati | reverse complement strand
TCTCAGAAATCTGTCATGATTCCACAAACTTAAAAGGAGTGTTTCCTTATCCGACTAGAGACACTTCTTAGTCTGATGTCATTATTAGAGGTAAGAGGCTTATTGTCGAAAGGAGTTTTGTCTTCAAATAAAGATGAAACGACTCACTGTCTTGTTGGAAATCAATAAACGACGTGTAATCGATAATTGACAATTAGTTGTGATCAATCATTTCAACCTACAGTTTGATATAGACAGATTCAGAGGCTGAAAGACGTATATTGCTGTAGAATAGATGGTTAAACGTCTATGCAACACAGGAAAACTCGTCTGGTGAATCATAAAGTGAATCTACAAGCCTTCAAGTGTGACACCTTATTGTCAGTTTCACTCACTAGATAATAAAACAGGGGGTTGATTGTTTCCGTAATGACATAGAGAAATACTGTACTTTCATATTTTCACTTCTTCAGTATATTGTGAGAATGTGTCACTTGCGTGATGAAACGATGTCAATTAGACGAACACTGGCGACGATTTTATCTTAACTAGGAAGTCTTCAACCTGACTCTACAGAGGCTGAAGTTGAGGGCGTTGAGGTGACAATGAGAGTCCATTAATGATTTAGCTACCGGGTTGGAATCCCATGACGTATCAATTCCTGATATAGAAGGTCAACTTCTATCCATTGTCATCACAAATTTTCATTAAAACACTGAGAATTCCCTCCTAGAGATAGTCAGTGTAATGCACAATGGATTAACTCTTAAGTGTTGATCTGTAGAGGATGATTGACTCCCTTGGGTTCCGAGTGAGATATACGGATTCAACAACACATCTCCACAGGTTCCTATTTTCCCCTGTCCTCTTCAGCCGGCTGGGCACACAATTGCCTATAATCTCCCATCACCTCCTCCTCCACCTCCTAATCGCCAACACACGATCTCCTCCATGTCACCCTCGCACTGACCACCCACCCGTCTCTTCCCATCCACCATAGTAACAGAATACTCTATATATGTGTAGTTGAACATACTATTTCATACCGTTTAATGTAAACCAAAATCGCACACTCAGTGACTGGTTAAAGAATATAAAACTGTATATATACATAAACAGCTGTTGGATCACTTGTCTTGCCTTCTGCTGTTACAATAGGAGCAGTAGTACTAAAAAACTCTCCACGAATCTTCCACCTCTTTCTAAAAGTGTATACGTATAAACATTCATTCGGCTGCTTTCTTAAACTGTACAGTCGCTATTTCGATAGTGAACATAAGTATAAAACTTGAGCACTGTGGTGATCGAGTATAACTCTATTATGGATAAGATTTTATTTTGATAAATCACAGTGTTGTTATACAGTAATATTAACTGATGACCATGTTTCGAGCACAAATTATTGCTGCTCACAATCATATTAAGTCACTCACTCATACAACTTCCTGGCTTCATTTATATACATGAGTAAAAATTGATGATTAGACATTTGAATAAAAATCAATATAACATAATGGTGAAACTAATAATGATAACATAACACAAGAGAGAATTTAAGGCATCTACAGTAGTTTTACCATATGAAGAGGGGACATCTGAGGCCCTACGTAGCATTCTCAAAAAACAAGGAATTAGGCTGGTGGCATTCAAAACTACAAACTCACTCAGATAGGAAAAGCTCTGTAGACTAAAAGACCCGGTGGACCCAAATATGTAGGTGAACTACATAGGTCAAACTAGTGGATCAAGGGTAGTGAGATTATCAGAACATAAGAATTTAGTGGCTAAGGTTAGAATGATTGACCCCACGAAGATAAGTAATTTAGAAAAAAATCTCAGCAATCGCACTGCATGCATTAACACACAACCACACAATAGGGTGGGTAGAAGAGGGTTAAAATTCTAAGAAGTAATATAGGTAGGTGGAGAGCGAGAGAGATTGATTACTGAATCCTGCCTGGTTCATCGAGTCTACACCCAACACGACACATGCAACAGAAATGACTCAATGCAAATACCAGAGATATGCATGGAAGATATTATTACCACCAGTCAGTCAAATCAGAGGAGGATAATAAATAATCTTAAAATTCTATTTCAATTCACATACATCACAACATTCTAACAAGTTACTTATTTTGACTATAAAAACACTCGTCTTATTTCCCATCTGATTGTATTTGATTGATAACACTCATATTATTATTTCTGAATGTACATTATCCCATATTGATTTTCATTCAAATGTCTAATCATCAATTTCACTCATGTATATAAATGAAGGAAAAATGTTGTGTGAGTAACTTGATATGATTATGAGTGGCAGTAATAATTGTGCTCGAAAGGTGGTCATCAGTAAATATTACTGTATAACACTGCACTGTGT
This sequence comes from Trichobilharzia szidati, assembly GCA_944472155.2. Classification (NCBI taxonomy): domain Eukaryota; kingdom Metazoa; phylum Platyhelminthes; class Trematoda; order Strigeidida; family Schistosomatidae; genus Trichobilharzia; species Trichobilharzia szidati. The sequence continues at coordinate 20,859,181 of OX235276.1, read as the reverse complement.
GAGACTTTGTCAAAATAAAATCTTGTCTATAATCGACAGTCGACAGTTGAATAATCCAAAATGTGAACAGAACTCATATTCATTTCAGAAAGTGATGCATTAACTTTTCTGTCCCTTTATTTTCAAACAGTCATTTGAATGAAATTGACGTAATTTAAAAATCTTATTTTTTTTTTTGAAAAAGGACACTCTTATGTATCATTAATTAAATTATGAAAAAAGGGAATTCCTTTTTCAATGTCCAATGTTTCATTGAACATTGTACGTCAATCTGATTGACCTTTTATTTAGTTCAAACTGAACGAATAATAATAATAATAACCCACGGTTATTTTCACGTATCAAACCATCAAATTGATTAATAAATTTAAAAAGAAAATAAGAATGAAGCGTATTTAGACGGTTCAATTCCTACTGAAAATTTTCAAGGTTATTAGGCAGAATAAAGTGGTGTGGTTTGCTAATTATTTTATAGTATGGGTGTTTTAAGAATTCGGATTACTTTCAGTGTCGATTTTACCACGTACCAGGAATCACGAATATATCAGCTGGATAGAGAGAGAGAGATCATTGAACACCAAGGAGTACACTGGATAGATGGTTTTATCTTAGTTTGGGGATTCTTCAGAAGTAAACATCCGTAGAGGGATCAAATCTGGAACCTTCAGTCTATGAGGCCATGCCTATTCAGCAGATCAGGCCAGCAGTGATAGGTTTTTATTAATTCTCTAACTGCTCTTCACTTGTGATCACAAAACTTGAATACAAAGTATAGCAGATATTGAATTAGTTATGTTCTTCCAGCTGAGCTGGTTGATGGTTTAATGGAGAAGATGTCGTCTCTCCCACCTCCCCCATCCTTCTAGACAACATCCCACTTCAGCGCAAGCTATATTATGAAATGGACTCATTCGAATCCTCCATGAACGGTGATATCATTGTATCTCGTGGCAACCACTGTCGTGATTCTTTCTTTGTTAATTTACGTCTCTATTGGTCATTTTTATTATCGAATGGGAATTCGAACTCTCTTCTGATGTGATGATTTACTTTTTATTGGCAGATGGTAAATTTCGTCTAAAGTAGTAATCAGTGTGTGTTGGTTAATCCATCGCTGGCTGATTCACTTGAATACCAACCAGGCTTCTGGGAATTCCCTGACTGCATTACTGTCTGGTGTTTCCTCTCTCTGTTTTAAATTTCTACATTCTCCCAATCATCTAATTGGTGTCTATCATTATCTGCATGCATTGATATGAAACAGGAATTTATATCATGCCTCTTCACAACTAATTTGGGTTCTTCGATTCGGATTCGAGTGGGACACCCATTTTGACCAACGATGTAATGTTAATTGCAGTTGATGCATGTAATTTATTTTGTAAATGGTATTAATAATTTTATCTTCTTTTTCTTTTGGATGGGTCTCTTGGATTGCACGACATCGAATGAAGGGAGTTTGCTGACTAGCTGACTGGCTGGCCTGCGTGCTATATCTATTTCAAACGGTCTTAATATTCTAGCTGGTATTTGATATATATGCGTTGGTGATATGTTTGTGATAGTCAAAAGAAATGTGATCTGGAATACACCCACAGATTAATAAACAATATATTTGACGGCATTAAATTCCCGACGAGAGAAGAAGAATTAGACAACAAAATTTCATTCTTCTTAGATGTCCTAATCAAGAGAACCAACACAGGGAATTTTCAAACACAAGTATATATAAAATCAACGCACACACATCAAATACTCAACTATTACAGCAATCACCCACAAGAGAAACTGTGTTCAGACATTGTTTAAAAGAATTCAAGCACAATTCTGTAGCACTACTCCAGTGTTGAAGAGAATGGAGGAAAAATACCTACTAACTGTCTTCAAAAAGAGTGGATATCCCTCTCACAATTGCATCAAAAGTGTTTAAACTCGAGACATTACATCAACAAGAAACCATCATCAAAGACTATAAGAAAATTCATCCTACCATATATAAAGCATATCTCCGAAATAGCAGCTAGAATAGTAAGACCATTTGAAGTATATATAGCACATAAACCAGCCAGCCAACCAGCCAGCACAATCACTTCATTCAATATTGTGCAAACCAAAACACCCATCCAACAGAAATAGAAGATAAAATTATTAATACCATTTACAAATTAAGTTACATGCATCAACTGCAATTAACATTACATTGTTGGTCAAAATGGGTATCCCACTCGAATCCGACAGAATCGAAGAACAAAAATTAGCTGTAAAGAGGCATGATATATGTATTCCTGTTTCATATCATTGCATGTAGATAATTATGGACGCCAATTAGATGATTGGGAGAATGTAGAAATTTAAAACAGAGAGAGGAAACACCAAACAGTAATGCAGTCAGGGAATTCCTAGAAGTCTGATTGGTACTGAAGTGAATCAGCCAGCGGTGGATTAACAAACATACTAATTGGTTACAGGATTTCAGCATGAGCTGACACATCAGTTGGAGAACCATTGGAAAACCACCAGTGGAGTACTCGACAGCCAGCTGTTTCATCGAGCCAGTCTGAGACTCTTCATCGGTACACACCCACACCGCGGGGTTCGAACCAAAAACACTCTGGTTACAAGGCAAGCCAGCTTGTAGACCATTAAGCCACCGGGACCCGCCTATCCAATGGCCAGTCAGTGCATGAATTCTGACTTCTGCCAAATCACGTCATAGCGTGACCGCTAGCCAATGTCTTGGGCAATTATTTGTCCTCACAGCCGATCTGCTGTACACTACTGGTCACGACTTCCCACTAGAACCCACCCAGGTAACTAAATGCCTGAGTGGTGCCAGTCGCTAGTGAGCATCTCATTGATATTCAAGTATTGGTTTGTAGGGATCAGTCACGAAAAGCATTTCCAACAGGTTAGTGACAGATGCTAATCAACAGCTGCCCACTTAGCTGGCTGGCTAGCCAGAAAGAATTAGCAACTAGAAACCCTGCAGTGGAACAAACCAACAAAGCAAGAGTCAGTTGTTGAACCAGTAAATATGTAGGAGAAAATGGAGATGTACTAATCGGGCACACACGCTAATGAGGAGACCCTCGGTCGAATGACATCGAGCTTAGTGCAGGCCATTGCTCGAGTGGAATCCCGAATGAGAAGCGGCAAGAGAGTGGTCAGTGCGAGAGTGACATTGGGGAGATCATGTATTGGGGAGGAGGAGGAGGAGGAGATGAGAGATTGTGGTCAACCATGGGCCCTGCCAGCTGAAGAGGACATTAGAAAATAGAAGGGAGTATAGATATGTTTTTGAAGCCGCATGTTCCAGTCGGAACTCAAGGGAATAATAATAGAGAGAATGTAGTTATAATGAATGACTTGTCATACATCACTTATGAAACATCCCAGTCGATGACTATGTAAAATATTGTTAAGAGGATTGTACATCGAATGTCTTCAAATATGTTTTCATAAAAGAACCCCACACAATGATACATTCTACAAACCGTGTTCACACTGACTGGTCAATGCATCATATCTAATGTCACGAGTCCATCCCTCAGTGTCACCTCTGTCTGAATTTTCTCAGTTAAATTTTTACTAATCGAGGAATTTCCAGTTACAAGGCAAGTTTGTAGACTATCCAGCCTCTGGAACGTGATCCAATGGAGCATGGTCTTCGCATTCCGCTAGTCCCCAATATATAATGCAACCACCGACCAATGTCATCGGTTGATAACTGTTCTCTTACTTGACTTCATGGACCCCCCTGGTCACGAACATCTTACTAGAACCCAACATGTATTGATCCAGTAGCTGATGAGTGTTCCTTAGTTTAAAGTGATTCTCTAGCTGAAATTGACTAGTAATCAAAGCTGAAGTCAATCAAATCCTTGCAAATCCACACTTGGAAACTAGTTGACTGGTTATTGTGGTGCATTTTGAAATTATGTTAGGTCCGTGAAGGCAACAGTCAAAAAACCCTGCCTGACTTGGATTTCTGGCATACTGGGAGTTGTAACCAGTGCGTATATGAGACTTTGAAGGGACTGATACTAGTTCAGATAGTCACACCCATGCTATTTATTTCTGTAGTCAGAAACGTCACCATGAGCTATTCAAACTCTGTGGTAATCCTTTAGGGTATATGTCACTAGATTGTATAAGCAGTCATGAATACTGTTCAAAATTCACTTGAAAAACCATCAATCATATTCAAGCAAGCATCTCGAGGAAGACCAGGGAGTACCGGACAGTGGGATCCCCCAAGTTCGACATGAGGACAGATACTCATCAGTGACATTAGTTAGTGGTCGCATTATATATATCGCAAAACGGCAATGGGTTCCGCCACACTGACTGAATGGTATACTAGTTCTCTTTGAAACCTGAAGGTCCCTGACCGGGTCATAGGTGGGCACCACTGAAGAATCTCAAAGTAGGATGAAACAACTGTCCACTATCCTCTGGTTTTCAGTGGTTTCCTGACTAAGGTCAATTTTTAATCAAAGCAAAAACCAATGAAATCTCTGCAAACCAACATTTAAAGATTCTAAAGAAGACAATGCATGGAGTAACCTAGTGGATAGTGACTAGAACTGGAATTCAGGACGAACACTTCGTCCTATGTGTGACTTGTCAGATGGATGCACCTTAACTCCTATGCATTCGTCAGATGACAGGTTCCAAATAGGATGAAATGTGCATCCTAGATCACACTGCTGATGGCCACCCACCATATTACATCAGGTTAATCCTTAAATGTCATATTATATAGTCTTAGTATTGTTGTTACTATTATATTATTATTGTTTTCTTGGGTTCCGATTTGAATATGGAGCTTTAACAACTCGTTTCTCCTCTGCCTTGTTTTCTGCATTTGTCTTGAGTTGCCTCCAGTATTTCCCATAGGATCTCGTTTCCTCCTCACACGGTCTCCCCAGTGTCAGCGTCGGGTGCCAAACTCATCGTTTCTCATTCGGGTTCCTCTAGAAGCTCTGGCGTGCAGTGTTACTCAACGGTCCCCTCAGAGTGAATACTGTCCATCCCCATCTTTTCTTACATATTTGTTGAGCAATTGGTTCTTGGTTGGTGTGTTCCCAGAGTTTGTTATCACCAATTCTTCCCGGACAGCCTGCCATCTGATCTTCAGTATGTAGCTGAAAAAGACAGCTGTTGATAAAAGTCTGCAGTTGGCTGTTGGAAATGCTTTCCACGACTCCAAAGCCAAGTTTCTGACCCGTAAAGAAGAAATGACTGACTGACTTAACATTGGTGTTGAAAACCCGAAATTTGTTCTTTCTGCTGCGGAGTGAAGAAGATGGCCAAACTGATTTCAGGTTGATGAAGTTCTGTATTGTCTTCCTGATTCTGGTTTCGATATCTTCATCTGTGCTGTCACTTGTAGTTGAAACGATGCTTCCTAGACAGATAATTGAAAGCAGGAAGAAACCTTTCTCTAATTTCTCTCGTTGATAGTGATTGGTCCTTATCGCCTTTATTGGGAAAATCAATATTAAGCACATCACTGGATTTTATGTTTTCTAAGTAATTCTTGCTAAGTGATATTGGATCGATATCCATTTCGTTGATTGATTCTCTTTTTTTTCATATCTAGCCCTTTCGAAACATATATTCTTCTTCTTTTAGGTTCCGAGTGGAACATGGGGCTTCAACAACACATCTACACTTTCTCCCATTTTTCGTTGTCCTCTTCAACTGTCTGGGACCACGATTACTGACCACACTCTCCCATCTCCTCCTCGCCAGTTGACAATTTTGATATTCCACATCCATTCTATCTACTGTCGCAGATTCCCAGCATTTCTCAGGCATATCTTCACAGTTTTTGGCTACCTGGGGAGCCTTCCTAATCTCGTATATTGTACGGACATTCCGCGTCCCGATTCTTATTTTTGCTTTCATCGAGAGAAGACCCAACGGCTGTCTGACTGGCTTCCTGAAGGCTTTCACCAGCCCACGGTGTCATTTCGCCTCTCCAATTCCAGCGAAGAATATATATACATATAGGGTTCTATTGCTGATTATATCACATCATCGAAGCATCCATACTTGGGAACGGTATGTTAACAGAAGCTACAAATTCAGTTCAATCAATCAGTTAGAAAATCTATACTATATGATTATTATTCTCTTGCGTTTCGAGTGGAACACACTGCTTCAACAACACATCTCCACCCCCTTCTATTTTCTGCTGTCCTCTTCATCTGGATGGACCCACGATCCCCCATAATCTCTCATCTCCTCCTCCCCTTACTACTCCTCCTCAACACACAGTCTTCTCCATGTCACCCTCGCACTGACCACCCACTCGTCGCTTCCCATTCGGATTCCACTAGAGCAATGGCCTGCCCTAGGCGCAATGTCATTCGACTGACGGCCTCCTCAGTGGCGCGTACGCCTGATCAATCCATCTCCATTTCCGCCCACATGTTTGTTGAGCGATCAGCTCTTCGTTCGTTCGTTGGTTGGTTGGTTTGTTCATCGCCAGAGTTTCTTCTTGCTAATTCTTTCTGGCCAGTCAGCCAACGGGCCCGCTGGCCATTTGATCTTCACTGTGAGAGCCAGCCAGCAAAATGGGCAACTGTTAATAATAAAAGTCTGTCACTAACCTGTTGGAAATGCTTTTCGTGACTGATTCAGGCAAAGTGCCAGTTTCTCACTTGTATAGAATAACTGACTTGGGCACAATTTAATAAATACAAGGCATTGCTTCACTAATTATTATTATTATTAAGATATATGAAACTGTAATTCAAAGATCAGATCCAAATCTATCAGAAAAAAACGCAACCTAGAATTTTTGATAAAATTCCTCACAGTATCACAAGGCACCTGGCAACACTATGAAAAAAAGGAACCACAATATACATGCCAGAAATGAAATCCTAGAAACCATGGCAACTAACTACACAGTGGATTAAATGCAATTCTATTTAAATTTCTCGAGAAAGTCAAAAAATAAAACAAAAACTCAATTTCATGGCTCTGCATTTTAAAAAAATAAACATAAATATGCGTAAAATATATACAACATATATATGTATATAGGCTAAATATCACAGACACCCTGAGATTACATCACAATAACAGATAGCTTGACTATTTTTCTCATGCACCCTGTTCATCCTTGGGTGTTCCAGAACAGAACAGAACACACACACACACAAACACAGAGTATGTGATTAACAGACAGTCTACAGTCTCTGTGTCACATAGACCTCCATTGTGAATTACCTATCCACTTACACTGGCTAACAGATTCAAAGAATCCCACGTGTGTGTGCGTGTGTGGGCGTGTCTGTTTGTGTGTGTGTGTGTGCCTACGTACAACACACATTCTATGCACCTGCCTACATGAGAATATGCCTACATCGACGCGTATATCGTTCAGCTATTTCTCTAGCTAATACAAATATATTAATATAATATACTCCGTAATTATGAAGACAAGAGTAGAAACACCAAAAATGTAGAAAGTCACTGTTATATATTTATGAAATTTGATAAGTTTTGTATACGATTTTATTTAGTTTACTTAAGGAACAAGCGAATAGAGAACAAATAAACAGAAAAAAATAGAAATAAAAACAAATAATGGAACAGGCATTTTTCTCAGGGTATTTTTTTGTTGATTTTTTGGTATCTTCAGTTCTAGACAATTTGAATTCAAGACTGGGTTAACTGTATTAATATATGTGTAAAACTTGGGCACTGTGGTAGTAAGTAATTCCATATTAGTTTGTTTATTAGGTATATCACACAGTGAAGAAACAGTATTATTATTTACTGGATGACGTTTCGAACAAAATTTTATTGTTCATAATCATATCAATTGTGATCACACGACTTTGACACTTGAGTTTTATAGCTTTCTTTGTTTTCTCCTATTTGTCGTAGGGGGAGTAGAATTTTCCAGATATCGGGGACAGGTGATGAATCATTCCTATTACATGTATTTGCAGTTGATTCGATAAACAAAGCTTCTGTTATCAATCTCTCCCTCCATTCACCCTGTGACATTAGATTTTAAAACTGTCATCCTATCCCATCCTATTGTATGGTTGTGTGTAACTGCATGTAGTGCTATAGCTGAACTATTCTCCAGATTTCTTATCTTATTTGGGTCAACCAATCTAGATTTTGCTGCTAGGTTTTGTCCTCCGCTAGTCTGACTGACTGCCCCTGTTCTACTACTTTGACCTATATATTTGACCTGACAATCATTCCAGCAGGGTATTAGATAAACTAAATTGTTTTGTTTTAAAGGCTCCACAATATTGATCCTTTAACCGACAAAGCTTGTTTCTAATTGAGTTTGTGGGTTTGAATGCCGTTTTTATTCTTGCCTTGTTGAGAATTCTACGTAAAGCTTCTGAGGTTCCTTCCTTGTATGGAATTACTACTGATGATTTAGATTCCCTATTGTTGGTGTCACTATTATTATTATTATCATTATTATTGTTATTATCACTATCGCTATTATCATTATTTATTTTATTTTTACATTTCCCTACATATTTCTTGACTAATTTATCCGGGTAATTATTAAGTTTCAAGGCTTCTTTTATATGTATCAGTTCTTGTTTTAGATTTTCTTTGGTACTACTTAATTTTTGTGCTCTATCATTTAAACATTTCACCAATCCTATTTTTACTGACATAGGATGGGATGACTGGAAGTCCAAATATCTGTTTGAATGTGTATGTGGGTTTCCTGTAAACACTGTTAACTGTATATGTTCAGTGAGAATTATACAATTATAATAAGGGTTAGATAATCCCAGTAGGATGGATGTATGGTGTTGTTAAAGTTCATAAGTCAGGTTACCCTATTAGACCTATAGTTGATTTTAGAAATTCACCTACTTATGAATTATCTAAATAATTAGCCATGGTATTAAATCCCCTGAAAAGCCACTCGAAATTTAGACTAACAAATTCTTATGAACTAAAACATAGATTAGATAATTTAAAATTAGATAATGAAGAAAAAAATGGTTAGTTTTGACATTGTCAGTTTATATACACGTATACCAATAATAAATATGGCTATAGAGGCAGTCAGAAACGAACTCATTTCTGACCAAGAACTCGAACTTAGGACGAAAGTGCCAGTTGAGGATATAATGCTAGGAGTACGGCTATGCCTGACTTCCACAGTATTTAAATTCCAGGAGAAAATATACAAACAAACTGAGGGAGTTGCCATAGGATCACCAATATCCCCGGTTGTAGCAGATTTATTCATGGATTGGTGGGAAAACATGGCGATTGAAACGTTCACCCCCACCACAAAATTATGGTGGAGGTATGTAGATGACACAATCATTGTACTTAGAACACAAGATGTAGATAGATTTTTCGAACACATTAACTCAAAGGTGGAAGCAATTCAATTCACTTATGAATTGGAAAGTTACGAAGGGGAGCTTCCAATGTTAGATTGCAGCGTAAAAAGGGAAGAAGATGGGAAGTTAAACACACTAGTGTTTACAGGAAAGCCACACATTCAAATAGATATTTGAACTTCCGATCATCCTATCCTATGTCAGTAAAAATAGGATTGGTAAAATGTTTAAGTGAAAATAGCGCAGAAAAACTAAGTAGTACCAAAGAAAATCTAAAACAGGAACTGATACACATAAAAGAAGCCGTGAAACTTAATTATTACCCGGATAAATTAGTCAGGAAATATGTAAAGAAATATAAAAATAAAATAATTAATGATAGTAGCGATAGTGATAATAATAATAATAATGATAACAATAATAAAAATAATAATATTATGATTATTAATGACGACACCAACAATAAGGAATCTAAATCATCATCAGTAATTCCATACAAGGAAGGAACCTCGGAAACCTTACACAGAATTCTTAGTAAGGCATGAATGAAAGTGGCATTCAAACTGCCCACAAACTCAATTAGAAACAAGTTTTGTTGGTTAAAAGATCACTTCTGTGGAGCCTTTGAAACAATTTAGTCTATCTAATACCCTGCTTGAATGATTGTCAGGTGAAATACATAGGTCAAAGTAGTAGAACAGGATCAGTCAGTCAGACTAACCGAACATAAAAACCTAGCAAAATCTAGATTAGTTGACCCGAATAAGATAAGAAATCTAGAGATTAGTTCATCTATAGCACTACACCACATGCAATTACACCCAACTATATAATAGGATGATGGAATAGGATGACAATTTTAAAATCTAATCTAATGTCAGAGGGTGGAGGGAGAGATTGATAACAATGGAAGTTTTGTTTGTCGAATCAACTGCAAATACATGTAATAGGAATGATTCAACGCCTGTCCAGTCGGATATCTGGAAAATTCTACTACCGTAACGACAACAAATAGGAGAAAAGAAAGAAAACTATAAAAGTGAAGTTTCGAAGTCGTGTGATTACAATTGATGATATGATTATGAAGAGTAATAAATTTTGTTCGAAACCTTGTCATCCAGTAAATAATAATACTGTTTCTTCACTGTGTGATACATCTAATAAACAAACTCATATGGAATTACTTACTACCACAGTGCCCAAGTTTTACACATACATTAAACGTAAGATGGTTGGAGGCAATCGTCTCCAGGAAGCCTTGACACCACCTAGGTTTCGTACTAGTTGGCACTCACCAGTCAGCACTGTAAACGTATCTGCAACTGCCTTGAAGGAACTCATGTCCTCTCTGAGATTCGAACCCACCTCATCACCCAGTGCCACATGTAGTCAGTCAGAGACGTTACCACTGAGCTATTCGGGCTCGCGACTGACCTCCTGTAGGACTGTAGTAACTAGTGTGATGTGTCTAGTCCTTTCTTTTTTGGTGCAGACTGAATTCTATCAGTCAGGTTTGCAATGTGGCCACCACGCCACTAGGCGGTTCGCTATCACGGTGCACACATTGATTTGATGATATTAGATGGTTGGAGGTAAGGTTTTTGTTTTTGTATTTTCCAATGAATGAAAAGCAAAACGATATTGTTGTCGTTTGAATGACGTTTCGCTATTTAATGCCGCTGCTAATAATTGTTTTATCAAAGAAGTAGTATTATTAAACCAGTATTTAAAAAATCCACTCAGCTTATATATATATGACAACTTAATCATCGTTCCTTAACATGGGGTAACTTTTACGTTGCTGTCAAGTTGGCCAATTGGTAAAGATAACAAAACCAAGTGTGTGTAGATTGTTGGATTTGATGAGTGTATAAGATTACAAAGGCAGCAAAAATGACATTAAATCTGGTCGAAAACACATATTCTGAAACACATGGACCTCAACAGTTGTCATTCCACATACAGCAGAATCGTCAGACAAATATCAGAAGAGCACGACATCACAGTTTTCTTCAAAACATCAGACACACACTGCAAAGCAACCTTGTCCATATGAAAGACCAAATCCTTAGAAATTCTCTATCTAGTTATGTCTATCAAATAAAATGCTTATAATGTGATGCGATGTACATCGGACAAACCTCACCAGACATAAATCAAAGTTAGAGGAGTTGAACACCATAGAGACGCCTCTGTTCGACCAACCACCGAGAAATCCAGTTAGTGAACTAGAAAAGCTTGAAAAATCACCAACTATACATCGTCTACACGCTATAGAATCAGGCCACAAAATAGATTTTGACAACATTGAAATAATCCAGAAAAAGAATTTCAGAAATCACAAAGAATGTCTCACATCATCAGAAGCACTTCATATCACCAAATGGAATCCAAATTGTCTGAACTGAACATGAGTGATGGACTAAAACAGAATTTGACCTGTTTACAACATCCCCCTCCCCCATGATGTGACAAAATCAACACAAATATGATAAGCAATTTCACTATGTAAACACACGCTGCTTTTAAAACCTGATTATTGTTTCCTTTAATTGCCAGCGGAACATAGGCCTTCAGCTGCACATCTCCAATGCGTTAGGTTCTCTGCCAACATTTTCACCTGGCTCCACGTCGCCCGAATGCTTGCACCTCCTCTTCACATCACCTCATCCTCCATGTCACCCTCACACTGACGACCAACTAACTTGCCAATTCCACTTCGGGTCCCACTCGAGCGATGACCTGACGTGTGATGTCACTCACTCGATGGTTTGTTTTCTGAGAGTATGGCCAATCCAGTTCCATAACTTCCTGCATATTTCTTGTACAATTGGTTCCTACTGGGTTGGTTCGCTCCCAGAGATCTCTGTTGCTCACCTCTTTTGGCCAGCCATCTGATCTTGAGTAGTATTGAGCGAAGATAGTTGTTGATGAAGGTGTGTAGTTTGCTCGAAGTGCCCTTAGTGACGCGGCGCCAAGTCTCTGATCCGTATAGTAAGTAGCACTGACTTCACATTGGAGTTGAAAATCCACATCTTATTTTCATTTTCATGCTGAGTGCCGAGTAGTGCTTTTGATCCCCACACAGATTTGGTGAGAGTAATGAAAGTTTGCCTTACTTTCCCGATCTTTGCTTTGATATCCTCGTCAGTTCCGTCCGCCTGTAGTTGGTACTATGCTTCCCAGGTAGGTAGGTAGGCAAATAGGTGTAGGAAGTTACTTCTTTCAGATTTCTGCTGATTGTTGTCTAATGTTGTTGCTGTTATTGTTGTTTTTGGCCAGGAATCTTCATCATCACCTCTGTTTTCTTTATGTTCTCCTGAAGTCCTATCTTCTTTGGATGCTTCTTCTATCACCAACTTGTTGCTTTTCACTTGCATATCTTCCAATTTGTGGGGAATCAGACATATGTCATCGGCGAAGTCCAGATCCTCCAAGATTTTGTGTGGGTCCATTTTATGCCTATCTCCTCGTTGACCGACCTGCTGTCTCTCTGTCGCATTATACAGTCTACCGCCCGCCATCAGGGAAATCATTGGAGATAGTAGGCAGCCAGCCAGCCTTGTATCACTCCTGTCCTCACTTCGAAGTATTCCATGAGTTTCCCGTTGTAGATTTCTTGGAATGCAGCATTGTCATACAACTGTTGGATGAGATGTACAACTGTTGGTGCCACCCCTTGTCAATATCGAAGTAGTTGCCAAATCACCTCTCGATCGACGCTGAGCTGTTGAAGTTGAGGAAGAGAGAGATGTGACTGTCACTCCAAGCTCTGTTCAACGATTATCCGTAGTATTGCGATTTCATCGAAGCTTAACTTATTTCTCCTGAATCCAGCCTGTTTCACTTATCAAATCCAACAATCTACACACACCTGGTTTTGTTATCTTTACCAAATGACCAAGTGGACAACACAAAAATGACGCCATGCTGATGAACGATGATCAAGTTTGCTATACATATATGAGCTGAGTGGATTTTGTAACTTCTGGTTTAATAATACTACTACTTTGATAAAGCAGCTATTAACAGCAGCATTAAATAGCGAAACGTCAGTAAAACACAACACAAATATCGTTTTGTTTTTCATTCGTTGAATGAGAAATACAAAAAAAGAGCCTTTGTAATAATGGCTATCCATATACCCAATGCCCAAATATTAAAAGTGAACTTGGTTTGGACATACATAAGACAATTACACAATATAAATTTGAACCTCATGTGTGCATGTATATGTTTGTGTATGTGTGTGTGTGGGGGTGGATACATATGCACAAATCTATCCATATTTATCTCTTTCTAAGCGTAAACAATTCATGCGTATGATCCTGATTAGAAAAATAACGAAGCTGGATTCTAACTGGTCTCAAGTAACACATTTTGTGTGTGTTTTATTTAGACTGAAAAATGAAGAAAACAGAAAACAAACAAATAGACAAACAAATTTGAAAGAAATCAAATTGACCAGTGGGATCAATCTAGTTGGGAGTGAGTGGATAATAATAATAATAATTTACTTTATTCCAGAAGCACTACTAGTGGTACAGTGTGGAATTTTCAGCACATATCTACAATATTTGCATCTAATTTTATCAGACATTTAAAAGGATTATTTCAAAAAAATAAATATAAAGACACCAACAGCAAAAAAACAGGAAAAACACAAAATAATTTTTTTAAAAATACTAAAAAATACCAAGAAGTAGAAAGGAAAATAAACATCATATAATAATAACTCAGTATTGGGTAGTGGAAGCTATGATGTGATTATGCATGGTGACAGTAAAGCTATAGTCATACAAGAAGTTATGAGATGATATTTAAGAATGTTTATAGCCGAGAAGATCAGTTAATTTGGTTGAAACAACTCTAAACAATCATAAAATAACATTTCAGGGTTGTTGTTTTGTTTTTTATTGTCAGGTCTAATGCGGTGTTTGTAGTGATAGTGTGAGTAATCCTGCATAATACAAAATTTTTTAAAGTGGTGACAATGGCTTTCACAACCAATGATTGTCAGTTAATATTGCCGAACAAAAAAAACAACAACCACAAAACTAATAATTACATGATGGTTAATGACAGGACAATTTTGTAATACTCATAGTGTTAATAGGGTCGGAACCAGTGGATACACAAAAGAAGGAATACAGTAAAGTACAAAAGTAAGCCAATGTTAATAATTTAGGTAGTTAAGTATGTTTAAGAAGGAGTTCACTATAGAATACAGAATAAGAGAGAATAAAAGAGCCTAAAATTATGTTATTAATAACAAAGCAAGTCATAGGTTTCACGCTTAACATTGTCTCTGTCACTTAGAACACGGGCCAAGTATGGTATCGTTGAGTTCCTGTACTTGGTTGTACGAGCATAGATTATTTTATACTGATTTCTGGTTCTACTTGATAAGGTGAGAGTTGGGAATAGAGGGAGTGTTGTGGGTCGGAGAGTATGGTTTTAGACCATTTTTCGCGTTGAATTCAGATGCCTTTCTACTGATGTAGTGACGAGCTGACTGAGTTTTACACCACTAGTCCTACTGACTACCTTCAACATCCTTCTCAGGATGGTGTAGTCCTTTTTCAGTAGCCCAGGAAAAACTAACGGGGAGCAGTAAAGTAGAATAGATAAGATACAAGAGTTGACAAATTGTGAAAGTATAGGTTGGGTGATTCCAGATTGTCTAAGTTTCTTAATGTAGTAGGTTAGACAGAACACTTTCTTAGAAATACTCACCAGCCATGATAATATTGGCTGGTGGAGCCAGTCACACTAAAACCAGAAAAATTGATAGGAGTTAGAATTTATAAACTTTATAATCGGAAGGTCATGGTGTTGCATGTGTGCTACTGACGATACGATTTATCAGTAGTATATGTGCTCATAAAGGAGCTGCAGACAGGTCAGACAAGCCAAGTTCAATAGTCAAAAACTGAAGGATCAGGCCACAAAGGATATCTTCACAGCAAACATAAGGAAAAAGGCGGAGACACAAATCAACACTAGTGAAGAGACCAGCGTTGCACTAAAAAGCACTGGAACAGCTTGAAAGCGGTGTGGATTCAAACCTGCATGGAAGTTATAGGCAGAAAGAAGAGACAGGACAAACTGTGGCTCACTACGGACACATGTAGACTAATAGAATAGGGAAAGATGGTGAAACAAAGGATTATCCAGTGCACCGACGAGCAACAAAAACAGGAGTTGAATGCAAGCTACACTGAATACACTGAACAAAAGAGTAAAGAAAAGTGCCAGGGAAGACAAAAGAAAATATTATGAAGCTATGGCAAGTGAAGCAGAACAAGCTGCAGTGCAGGCAAAGGAGACCTCACAACACCCTGACAAACAACTAGGTTCCTATGGGGGAAGAGATCAACACAAATTAGGCCAGTGAAAGATAACAATGGAAAGCCAGTCACCAAAGAGGGGAGGCAGAGGAAACACTGGGCTGAACACTTCAAAAGACTTCTAAATCGACCGCCAACTAAAACGCACCCAATAATACCAACAACGGAGAAAGAACTACCAGTGAACACCAATCCCCCGACGAAATCAGAAGTTCTGAAGGCAATCAAGATGCTAAAAACTTGGAAAGCAGCAGGACCAGACGGAATCCCAGCAGAAGCATTAAAAATGAACCCAGAGACATCAGCGGACTTGATGACACCATTACGGGGGTAAGCTGCGGAAAGAGGGCAAAGTACCTGAGGATTGTAAGAAAGGCTACTTATACAAACTGCCAAAGAAAGGAGACTTAAGTCAATGCAAGAACTGGTGCTGCATTATTCTCCTGTTCACCCCAAGCAAAATACTCAACCGCATTATCCTCGAGAAAATTAAACACACCCCAGATTAAAAACTTCGATCGGAACAGGCTGCATTCAGGAGGAACAAGTCATGTATTGATCAAATCGCAACACTACGGATCATCACTGAACATAGCTTGGAATAGCAGTCACCTCTCTATCTCAACTTCGTCGACTTTGAAAAGGCCTTCGACAGCGTCGATCGAGAGGTGATTTGGCAACTACTTCGCTACTGCCAAGGGGTACTACCAACAATTATACATCTCACCCAACAGTTGTATGACAGTGCTGCATGCTGAGTAATCCACAACGGGAAACTCACGAAATCCTTGGAAGTGAAGAAGGGAGTAAGACAAGGCTGGCTGGCTGCCTACTATCTCCAATGATTTTCCTGATTGCAGTAGACTGGATAATGCGACAGACAGACAGTGGGCCGGGCAACAAGGAGACAGGCATAAAATGGACCTACACAAAATCTTGGAGGATCTAGACTCCTCCGACGATATTTGTCTGATTTCCTACAAATTGGAAGATATGCAAGTGAAAAACAACAGTTTGGCAGAAGAAGCATCCAGAGAAGATAGGACCTCAGGTGAACATAGAGAAAACGGAGGTGATGATGAAGATTCCTAGCCAACAGCAACAGCAAAAACAGCAGACAATAATTAGCAGAAATGGAAGGAATCTGGAAGGAGCAATCTCCTTTACCTGCCTGTTTACCTGAGAAGCATCGTTTCAACTACAGGCGGACGGAACTGATGAGTGTGTGTGTGTGTGAGCAATGTTAAGAGTGACAAACAAAACGGTGAAATGATATACTGACTGTATGTTCAGTACTTTATTTGTTTTTATGCCATCCAGGATATCGTTGTCTAATATCACCGAAAATCTTCTTGATTGTGGTGAACTGTGTCGTGAGACAAACCATGGGGGAGTGAAAAGATTGTCACAGATGAGGATGTCAACGCTACCAAGGATCAGAAAAAACAAGGCAGGTCAGAATGGAAATGTTAGTGCTTGTATATAGCACAAAAAGATTGGGTGTGTCATTAAAAGTGTTTCAAATAAGCGTCACACTTTCATCAATAGCTGCAGTCTTTACTGGATGCTGAATAAACAGAAATCAACGGTGTCAGATAGTGGGTCAACCAAGAATCTACTCTTCCACAAATAGGCAGAAGGGAATGGAGGCCTAAGCTCTGGTGAAATACGAAGTGGTATTACACGCTATGTCGGTCTCTAAGTGGAACTCTCATGGGCAGTAACGAGTAGCGTGATCGGTGTTGAAATGGAGGAGATCATATTGAGTGGAAATTTAATCTTTTTATGCATTACTGAAGCTAGTTGGAAGTGGTGTTAGAGAAGCGAATACTGACACCACCCTGAGAATAGTTAAATGTAGATGTACCTGGAATAAGAAAAACTGTTTCATGCATTTATTCCCCTTAATGATTTTTGAACAAAGCAAGAACTACAGTTTTCGTAGAATAAAGTGGTACCATCATTGTTTATTTCGTTGCCTTCTCGTCAGCTGCTTATTATTATTAAGTATATCTACAGAAACAATTTTAACATACTTGCACAGAGTTCATTTTAAACAAAAATCAATCGATCACTATACGCATACACTAATAATATATACATATTTATATGTAATATTAAACACTATTCCGAACAATAATAATCATACACCATGAAATCTTTTCAGCATCTCGCATTCGGATGAAAAAATATCCAGTTACCAGGGCAAAGAAAGACTGATAGCCGCTTCTTTCTGAATGCGTAAGTCAGGTTTCAGGCGCTTGATGGAAATGGTTTCAGCAAACTTAAGGACAATTGAGCGCTTTTGCTTATTGATAATTTTGAAAGACTTTTTGACGTCCACCTCATGACCCGTGACAAGGAGATGCCTGGCGATGGCACTGTTCAAGGCATTTGTTCTATTTAGACGTAAGCTCTTTGGTACATGTTCAGAAAATCGTAGATATGCCCTTCTTCTTTCTGTTCTTCCAATGTAACTGCTCCCGCAGATTCATGTAAATTTGTATATACAGTTGGAGTTAACATGAGAAGGATATCCATCGATTTTTGATTGCATCAAAGAGTAAGTTGTTCGATAGACGAGAACGAGCTTAGCTGCAGGATAGGCTATAGCTAGTGATGTACTCAGCCTTCTGTTGGTCATCGCTGCAATGTTTTCACCTTTATAATCAAGCTGAAAGTAGATTGACCTTTTTCTTACTGTGATTTGTTTTACATTTGTGACTTCAGATCTTCCATACTTGTTGATGAACCTTTGAGGGTACCCATCGCTCTTCAATATCTTTTCAAGAAACTCAAATTCTTCCTCTAATTTCTCTATAGAGCATATTCTCCTCGCTCTATAGTACAGAGTCTTGACTATACCACGTTTAAAGCTATTTGGACAAAAGCTATTAAAATGTAAGTATTGTCCTTTCTATGTGAGCTTTCGATAAATTGACTTTTGACGACTACCGTCTTCTAGGCGTTCCATGGCGATGTCGAGGAAGTGGAACTTTCCGTCGCTTTCATGTTCCATAGTGAACTCAATATTGGCGTGTGTATCATTGAATAATCTTAGTAAGTGTGAAGCATGACTTTCATTTTTAATAATATCTTCGCCTTGTAAGCAGTTGACGAGAAGGCAACGAAATAATCAAAGATGGTACCATTTTATTCTGCTAAAACTGAAGTTCTTGCTTTGTTCAGAAAAACTGTTGTTGAGCTGGTAAACTGTTAAACTGGAGAACTCAAAACACTAATTTCTTGATAACTATTTATTAGAAACGTATTCAAACTGCACAACGCTTGATAGTTAACTACATTATCTTGTGAAAGTGCTTCTGTTACTTATTCTTTTGAGTTTCCAGTGGGACACAGGGGGCTTCAAGCTAGAGGCTTGAAGTTTCGGTAGCAGTGGTGTTTGTCCTTACCAACCTTCCATCTTTAATAGTCTTATAACTGGCTTAAGAAGGTAAAAGGAGTGCGTCAGTGGGGTACAGTCGAGGTGGTCGAGTGTGAGGACAAATACTTGCCACAGATGACACTGATGGTTAGTGCCAGTCGCGTTATATCGTGCGTGGATTGTCAGAAGTTGGAATTTATCCATTGATTGGGCATTGGATTGGTGGATCCCAGTGAGTGGCTTAATTATCTACGACCTAGCTCAACAGCTTGTAACCAGAAGCTCTTGAGTTCTAACCCTATCAGTGGGGTGTTGGTGCGTACCGCTACAGAGCCAGTCAGTCATTCAATTCAAACTAGTCTAACGAAACATCTGCCTGCCCATATACACCCTAGTTTCAGAATGCTCCCCAAACCGATGTGTCAGTTCATCATAATGAAATCCTGTAACCAATCAATCAATCAATCAGATTCCTACAAACCAATACTTGTGTTAACACTATTCACAAATAAATTCCATTACAGGTTATCATATGTAAATTAAACAGAAAGCTACCTAGACATGATAGCGGTGTGCATCTTTTCATAGAAATATACTTTTTCTAAGGTCATTCTGAATATATAAATAAATAAACAAATAAATAAATTTTACAAATAAATTTTTAAAAGAATATTTACACACCCCCCACACACATACAGAAAGAGACCAAGAGAGAAGCTTTTGATTTCTTCTATTATTCCGCAGTTTAACTCCTGAACAAAACAAATAAAAATAAACACCTTGTTTGTCAAATTGTTGTGTTGTCATTAACATTGTCAATGACCTCAATTCATTAACTTGTTTGTTTTTTTTGTTTTTTTGGTGTTTGTTATTTTCATGTTGATGTCATTGTTACAGTAGAAACTACTGTTGTTGTTGTTATCGTTGACGTTGTTGACGTTTTTGGTTAATTGCGGTGTCAGTGGTTGGTTAGCCAATCTCAGTGATGACATCAAATAGCGAGATGCAACTTCCACAGGAGTGTAAGCCGCACAAAACACAAGACAGCGACAAAGAAGAAGCATTAGCATAAATTGATATTAGTAGTATCAGCAGTAATAATAGTAGTATTTGTCACTTATTATTATTATTACTATCGGAATGGTATTCATACCTATTGTAATACATGTGTAGACATGTTTGTCCTGTGATTTCATGATTCTTCTATAGAATTTAAGGTCATTGAGAAGAAGTATGCATGTCTATGAGGACAGCTTGGTGTTGGACCTCTTGGTGTCACTGTGACTATATTATTGTTATTACTATTATTACTCATTATTTAATACTATCCTTAGTGAAGAGTATTCATATCAAGGTTTTATCGATCGAAAAAATACGCGCTTGTGTGCGTGTGTAAATTTGATAGCAGAAAAAACATGATTTATCAATTTTAAGGTCAATAATTCTAAGTGCATATCATGTTTGACTTTATATATCTTTTTTCTTTTTCTAAGAGAGAACTTTTTTTGCTTAACTTAATCAAAGAAGATTTCGCCACTAATCGATATATCAGTTAGACTGTCACTGTACAACTCCAGACCCTTTGAGGTTATGAAGTTGAGCCGTGACACGGAGTTATCATAATATTATTAGTGATCTTCGGTGGAGTAATTAGTTGTCTACTGCTGAGGACTTTGAAACTTGTGGATAAAACAACTGTTCAGTGACTCTCTAAGTGATGTTGCGATTTGTATGTAAGTAAATCTTTGCTGAAAATGAAAATTCTCATGAAACCCAAAGCCTTATTACAATAGTTATTCATGATGACGCTTGACTTGAATGTCAGTCTGATGCTCACTCGCGGTGACTGGTCCTATCTAGGTAGGTAGTTACCTGGGTGGGTCCTAGTAGGAAGTCATGTGACCAGTACGGGTACAGTAGGTGGTCAGGTGTGAGGACAAATACTCGTCGCGTTATATCGTGCGTGGATTGTCAGAAGTTCGATTTCATGAACTGACTGGCCATTGGATTGGCTGGTCCCAGTGAGTGGCTTCATGGTTTACAAGCCGGCTTGCCTTGGGTTGCGAACCCTATCAGTGGGATGTAGGTGCGTACTGCTGAAAAGTCCGAAACTAATCTGATCAAACAGTACTCCAGTGGTGCTTTTCCAATGGTTCTGTAACCGATGTGTCAGTACATGGTAAAATCTTGAAATAGTTATTGAAAGTTAATGTATTATATATCATGAAATGTGACTCAAGTGGAATTCAAATCATTTTGAATTGATTATTGAATGATATTGTTTTAATTAATGTTTGTCGATGTGTTTTCTAATACACAATTCAGAATGAACGATCCACTGATTGTACGGTGTCTGTTTCGTGAGCCTCTGGCAGAAAAAACTCAAAAGAACATTGGACTGATTGGCGGATAATGCGCATTTCGTCTTATTTGGGACTAGCTCGTCAGCAGGTGGATGTCCCTGTATTCCCCAGTGAGTTAGTGATGGTGCTCCCTCTACCAGAGCTCGGACCCAGGGCCACGGGAAAATCTAAATTGAATTATATAATTAGGCAGTGGCTCTTGTGGCCCAAGTGGTCTAGTGGATAACCTGCATTGGCGTTGGAAACTATGGGCACTGAGTTCGAGCCCCAGTGGAGGGGACACCACCACTGACTCACTAGGGAATGCAGGTACGTCTACCGACTGACAAGCCAGTCCCAAATAGGACGAACTGCGCTTTATCCTGGATTCCACTGTTAGTCACCATGCACCAATTAACTTCATGTCACATGACCAGACATCGTCGAAGCATCTGCACAAGCAGGGGCCGACATGTCAACCTGAGACCGAGCACTTCGGTCCAGTCAGTCAATCGACGGGAAAATCTTAACTGAATTGAATACATTCGACTGATGTATGATATTAGCTTCCAGGAAGATTATATGATATTCAAGTATTGGTTTGTAGGGATTTGGTTGATTGGTTACAGGATTTCATCATGAGTTGACATTGGTTACAGAACCACTGGAAAACCTGGGAGTACTGGAAAGCCATTTTGTCCTAGTTTGGGACTCTTCAGTAGTAAGTACCCACCGGGGTTAGAACGTAGGACCTTTTGGTTACAAGGTGGGCTCGTAGACCATTAAGCCACTGGGATTCATCAATCCAATGGCCAGTCAGTGCATGGATTCCAACTTCTGCCGATTCACGATTTAGCGCAACCGCTAGCCAATGTCTTCGGCAAATATTTGTTCTCACACCCGACCTGCTGCACCCTACTGGTCACTACTTCCCACTGGAATCCCAGGTAACTACCTGCCTGAATAGGGCCAGTCGCCGGTGGTCTACGAGCTCGCCTTGTAACCAGAAGCTCCCGGGTTCGAACCCCGTTGGGTTCGTACTGCTAAAGAGTCCCAAACTAGGACGAAACGGCTGTCCAGTACTCCCAGGTTTTCCAATGGTTATCTAACCAATGTCAGCTCATGATGAAATCCTGTAACCAAGATTATATGAGTTGGTAATAACAGCAAATGACTGTAATTCAGATTTTAATGTCTAGATGAGCATTAATTTTCTAAACATTTGAAATCCACCCTTCATTAGTCTGTGGTAACAGTTGAACAAAGTCATGAATGACTTGTTAGTTAATGTATCCAAATGACCAAAAGGGAATATTCCAAGTATATTTATTGCATATCTAATGAAGCGATTAGAACGGCTCCTAAGCAATTAGCGTCCATGAGAATTTATCACCCGTAGTATATTTTGAGTGCCTTCGTTTTAAAGATTCTTATGAAGGTTGTACTAGCATGATCACACTCAATTTTCATCACAAGGAAACTGGTCAGTTTATTTTGTAGTGCATAAACTAACGTATGCTATATCAGAATACATTGAATTCTGCTTCTTGATGTTGTCAGTGGTTTTGAAACCTTTCCGTTCTTGCCTTCATAATGTGTAATTATTTCATCTTTGTAAGTACTGGTTTTGTAGGGATTTTGTTTGATTGGTTGGAGGATTTCATCATGAGCTGAAATCAGTTAGAGAACCATAGGAAAACCACCACTGGACAGCCAGCTGTTTTGCCAGACAGGGTTCGAACCCAGCACCATCCGGTTACAAGAATAGCAAGCTCGTAGACCATTAAGCTTTTGGGACCCGCATATCCAATAGCCACTCCATGAATTCCAACTTCTACCAATTCACGCACAACATAGAGCGACCACTTCTCAGTGTCTCCTTAGATGAGTAATTGTCCTCACCTTCAACCTGCTGTACCCTGCTGGTAACGACTTCCCACTAGAACCCCATGTAACTGCCTAAATAGGGTCAGTCGCTAGTGAGCAGCTTTTCTGCTAAGATGTAATTAAGGTCCTCAATAGAAACAATTCAGCTTTATAATCTTATTTCTCAAGTTTGACTATGGATTGATATCAGTCAGAGAACCGTTGAAAAACAGCATTGGAGTACTGAATAGCCAGCTGTTTCGTCAGTCTAGTTTGGGACTCATCGGCAGTACACGTCAACAGCACTGCCAAGGTTTGAACACAGGACCTTACGGTTACAAGGCGAACTCGTAGGTCATTCAGTCACTGGGACCCGATTCAATGGCTATCCCATGAATTCTAACTTCTACCAATTCGTGATTTCAACGCGAATGACACCAAACAATGTCATCGGCGGGAACTGCATCTTCACTGTCGACAGAATGGACCCCACTAGCCACGACTTCTCTCTAGAACTCCAGGAAACTTCGCCCTTTAACTAGTCACTCGCCAGCATCAGATTGGTAGAAGTTAGAATTCGTGGACTGGCCAATGGGCTGGGTCCCAGTGGCTAAATAGTCAACGAACTCGCCTTGTAACCGGAAGATCCTGGGTTTAAAATCTGTTGGGAGCGTACTGCTGATGAGTCCCATACTTAGCTGATGAAACAGCTGACCGTCTAGTACTGGAGTGCTGGTTTTCAATGCTTCTCTAACTGACATCAAACTTAAAAATATAAATTAAATCCCTACAAATCGACTCTTGAAAAATTATAATCTTATGACAATGAGTTTTCTAGAATCAGATAACGTATGAATCAGCGATTTCATTTACTACACTTGTACAATCATTTTTTTAAATATTCCTTAACGTTCCCAGTGGAACATAGAGCTTCAGGCTAGGGGATTGAAATTTCTGTAGCAGTGGTGATTATTTTCACAGGATGGGGTTGCTAGCTGCCTCATGCTTAAACTTCTGTCTTTACCAGTCTTATTACTGGCTTAGCGAAGTAAAGGAGTGCCTCCAGTGGCCAGGGATCGAACTCCGAACTACATGCATCGTTGGAGAGCATTCTACCCTGTGCCACAGACACACAATCATAACTATATACAATTTGTTTCTGTGAATATGTCCACTAGTTTTACATCTAAAAATACATACTCATTATTAGAATAAATTCAAAAAGTATCAAGATCAGTGAGTGTTTATCAAGATGTAGTGGAACTACAACTAAGTGCAAGAAGTTGCATAATAAGACAAAATACACAAGGCACCATTTATTGCCAAAATGAACACGGGAGTACAGACAAGGTGATCTAATAATAATCATCATTATTATTATTAGTTTCTTGGATTCCGAGTGGAATATATGGCGTCAGCAGGAAATCTCCACTGTACTCCTTTCTCTACAGCTACTTTCAGTTGGCGTTGATTTCCTCCTCACACGACGTGCATCATGCTACCCTTGATCATAATACTCATCGCTTCCAGTTCGAGCCCTACTTGAGGGCCTGTTTAGCGTGTAATGTCACTCAACGGACTCCTTCGTGTTTGTTGAGCAATAATTTGTTAGTTGGCTAGCTGCCTGCTAGAATTCTATGGCTGACCATTTGATCTTCATTATCAAAGCACAGAAGACAGCTGTAGATGAAAGAGTCTTCCGTAACGAGCCTATTAAAAATGCTTTTGATGACACCTGTGCTAAGTCTATGAATCACAAAAGAAACACTTACCGACTTGATATTAGTGCTAAAATTTACCTTCTACACAGGTTTCCACACTTATGCTAAGTAATGTCTCCGAATTAGCTTTGATGGCTGCAGTGAAGGTATCTTTCGCAGTTTTTTTCTTCAATTTCTTGGTGTTGAACTTGAAATGTGACCTGTCTGCAGTTGACTTGAAGGATTTCAACCTCACCTCGAAGGTTCCTTGAATTAGATAATAGATAGTCTGAGCCCACATATAGGGCTCTCCTTCTTGACTTTGTATTCAGCAGACTGTATCTCCCCTTTCTTGAGACTGAGATGAAGTCCGTCTGGTTCTCGGCGTGTCTGTCAGGTGAAATCCATGCCGGCTTGTGTGTATACTTGTGCTTGTACACGCTACACCCGATCACCAAATCACTGAAAGTGCAGAAGTCTGCGAGGAGCTCTCGATTCTCATTCATTTCTCCCAGTGCCTCTTGACCTATAGTGAATTTTCCTTCTGTATTATCTGCTCCCTGTTTGGCTGACATTCATATCGTCCACACGGATTTGATGTGACCCTCCTTCCTTTTCAGTTGAATCTTGCTGTCATGATCCTCGTTGAAACTGGTTCCCATTGATAGGAGCTTTGGTCCCCGTTGGTGAAATCATTATAGCCACTCCCTCCGAGTGCTTGTGGTTTTTGTCTGATTGACTGGGGGTAGGTAGATTAATGACTCTCCAGTTAATAATTTGGATAGTGCATATCCATTCCGTCCGCTAGCGCAGAAATCCTGGCACTTCTATCCAGTATCTTCTCATTTCTTTGTCAACCTAGACAGCCTTCCCAGCCTCGTACATTGTACGAACATTCCACATCCCCATTCTTATTCTTGCTTTCATTAAGAGAAGACACATCAGTTGACTGGCTTCCCGAAGACTTTCACCATCCAGCATCATTTTTCTCTCTGATATCAACGAAGATTAAGTTTTCTTTTTTTTCCATATTTGTTGTGCTTCAAAGCCTAAAACCCTTAATGTTTGCAGCTTCTTTTTAGTAGGACAAAAGTGCTCTCTGACAAAACTTATTACCTTTCAATTATTTTTACCTTCTGAATTCACTCAGTTGTTATTACAGAATACTTCTGCTTGTAACTGTTGCAAGAATATCGCCATTTCTAAGTTCATGATGCCATAAACTACTCTTTGATTCACATGAGTAGTTGGATATCATCCACATGAACCAGTGGTGCTTGCCGACCAACCAGATCGAAGGAATCTGGATGTTGGACTAACGTTTCGCTCGCTTGAGGTTGACTTTATCAACGTATTTCGAATTCAATCCAGTGTATTTTCAGTTCACTCAAGTGGCTAGCCAGATTTAGTGTGTTTTCAATCGATTCTGTGAGCTCAATCGATAACTGGGTACACCGCTGATGAGCTCAGCCTTAAATGAGTGAAGTAGTGTCATGTGTCTAGTCCCCTTTGTTTACTGCAGACTGAATTCTATCAGTCAAGTTTGAAATGTGGCCACCATGCCACTGGGTGGCTAGACATCATGGTACACTCAGGATTGTTGTTATTAGATGCTTGGAGGTAGTTGGCCTTAAACACCATCTAGGTTTCGTGTTAGTTGGCTGGTACTCACCAGTCAGCAAGGTGTATCTGCGACTGCCTTGAAGGAACTCATGTCCGCTCTGAGATTCGAACACGTGTCACCGTGTCACTGCCGCATACAGTCAGTCAGAGACGTTACCATTGAGGTAATTGGGCTCGCGATTGAGCTCCTGTAGGAGTAGTTAGTAACTTGTGCTAGCCAGTACCAACTAGCAAGAAACCTAGGTGATGTCGAAGGCTTCCTGCCGATTGCCTATAACCATTTAATATTAACATTTCAAAGTGCACGGTGATGGTGAGTCACCAAGTGGTACGGTGGCCACACTGCAAACTTGACTGATATAATTCAGTGTGCATCAAACAAAGAACTAGACGCATCACACTAGTTACTGACTAGTGTCCAACCAAAAGTACTCTTTATATTATCGACCGTATGATGTATTGTGATATGAGTAATTCCGGTATCAAAAAGAAACCGTGGTGAAAATTCACTTCAAACTGTGTGTGAAGTGCAAAATACGAATATCACGATTTCTTATCCGCGGAATGAATATCCAACCACATGGTGCATATTCTCCCAGCCAATCAAATTGATCAGCACCTGGAATGCCATGCAACAGATACTAATATCAGTTAACGTACAATTTTGTAAGCAATTATTCATAGCTAAATGAAGTTTTGTCTCTGAAATTGGAGAAAATCTTGATGTTTGAAACAGATTAACTCGGTGACAGAACTATTAAGCATTTTGTTTTCATCAAGGCGTCTATCTGTCATATAAGAACAGAACTTATGTCCTGCGGTAGAGTATCATTCCATTGTGGATAAAATTTATCTCAAACCCTACTTAGGATTCTTAACAAATCCGGAAATAGGCTGGTGGTATGCAAACCTACAAACTCACTCAGGTAGGAAAAGCTCTGTAGGCTAAGGGATCCTGTAGGTTGATCCAACTAGACAAAATAATATAATTTACAAAATATCTTGCAGTGACTGTGAGTGAGGTCAACTACATAGGTCAAACTAGTAGATCGGGTGCAGTCAGATTGTTGGAACATAAGAATTTAGTGGTTAAGGTTAGAATGATTAACCTCACCAAGACAGATGAGTAATTCAGAAAAAAACAGCAGCAATTGCTTTGCATGCATTAACACACAACCACACAATAGCATGGTGGGAGTAATATAGATAGGTGGAGAGTGAGAATGGTTGATTAGTGAATCTTTGTTCATAGAATCTACTCCCAACACATGCCATAGGAAAGACTCATCACTCATACCAGAAATATGGAAAATACCACTTTTCGTACATGAGATCTTTAGGCATCTGTCCCTGTATTTCTAGGCTTAATAAGTTGAAGCAGAATCATCTAGAATGTGCATTTCGTCCTGTTCGGGACTTATCAACTCCACATATCTTTTCCCCCATGGATGATAATGTTCCGACTGAAAATTGAATCCAGTAAAACAAGATGGCTTTTGTTGATTCAGTGGACCAATGAACAACGATGTGATGTTCAGAGGGATGGGCAATAGGCGCTTCTATTGGATACCGCTGTCAGCTATCACCAAAAAATAACTAATAATAATAATAGTAATGATTTGTTTTATTTCAAAACACTACTTATGATACAGTGTAGAATTCTTAGCATTTTGGCGCAGTATTGCATCTCATCTACCCCGCAACAAAAAAAACAAAAAAAAGGTAAAGGCAACCAAAGTTGTGTGAAGTCTGTTAACAATACTAGCGTACATTTTTTGTTAGATGTTAAAAATAGAAACACTGTACACAACTTTTGTTTAATACGATTCATATTGAAATATACATAACTGCGAAGTACAATTTAAAATACAGTGTGCTGCTCAACGCTTCGTCTTCTCACTAGTCTTTACTATTTAATGGATTTTTCAGGAATCTCTCATCCTCATCCGAAGACTATTCTACAACCGGTGGTGGATTATATTAATAATTTGTAGCAGTGGACTTTAACTGCGTAACCATCAATTTATATAATCCCTTAAGTGTATTTTTATAACATACTGTTACAATGTCGTTTCATCAACTTGGATTTTTATTCATGAAAAATCCCCATTCGAACATTAATAGACAGAAGATCTAAGGATCTTGTAATCTATATTCGCACCTCCTGATTCCCATCTCAAGTTGAAAATTATTATTTTGTTTCCAAGCTCATTTTTACACACTTGATATCCGTTCTAATCCTGTGTAATTTTGTTTCTAAGCCTCTCGTAAAACCATATCTAGTTGGAAATAATTATCACCTTTTATTCGCCGTCATAATTATGTAGAATCAAATAAGAATTGTCTCCATGTAAAATTATGTATTTAAATGCGATTGTACAGCTTTTGAAAATGAAATCGCCGAAAAGATATCTTTGCTGAACTTCTTCTTGTCAATCTAATGTTCCAATGGGTATTTTCCACGAGAAGATCAGTAGTTCAGCGAAGAGTCTCTTTTCAGGGTCGAATTCATTTTCACAGCTGTTCAATCGCAAATATATACAGTAATTTTGCATATGTCTGTACATTAAATTTGTCGAACGAAAATACAATTTGTAAGTTTTTGGTGGAGTTACGTAATCGAAAAAGCGTTCTGAGGAACTGGATGTTGATATAAGAGGATGGTAACAAAAGTGATGAGTTGTCACAAACGATTGTTAAAGAAGAGTTACGCAATAACATGAATAGTTTGATGAAAGAGTTGTGCTCACGGTGTAAATGGACACAAAATAAAATACGGAATTACGCAAGTTTTAAGTAGTCAGAAAAACAAGCAAAAGTTAAGTCAAATCAACAGAGTTGTTACCATGATAGTAAAAGTGGTTGAATAATTTTCATTTTTATGCATAGTTCTGGTTCTTCCAACTGAATAGCCAGGGCTTCTGTAATGCAGAGAAGAAGGAAACGTATTACCTGTCTTTGGCAGGTTGTTCTTCACTTTGTAGATTACTTTGAAGCAGGAGGCATTTGTTGAGATAGAATGACCAGTGGTGACGAGATGTTCGACTATTGCACTCCTTATACGGCCACTACTTCCTTCCTGCAGCCACTCTGGATAGTGTTCTTTGACCCTTTTTGACAGGATGCACGTCGAACGACCGATGCATCTAGCTCCACAGCAACAGGTGAACTGATATATACACGTAGAAGTGATCAGGTGCGGGATCCTGTCTTTATTCTGTTACCGAGCTCGCCATAAAGTCCCCTAGAGTAGTCATAATGAAGTGCAAAATGACGATAATAATTTTAATGGCTGGAATTATAAGATGGTTGAAATAGTGTTACCATAATTTACAAATAGGAGAAGATAAAAGAGCAAATAATTTTGCTAATCACTTAGTAAGCTGTAATTTTCACGCTTAACACTTTCTCTATCATATAGAACCCGGGCGGGTCAAATAGGGTATTGTGAAAGCACATAACCTTTTACAATGACTTCTAGTCCCATGTGGTGAGATACAAGGAGACTGCTGCAAATACAGAGGTGTTGGATTTAAATCATTTCTCACATAAGTTTAGGTGTCTGTCGATTACAATAGTGACGAGCTAACTTAGCGGCACACAGTTTGCCCTATTGACAACCTTTAACAGCCTTCGTAATATGACACAGTCCCGCTTGAATAGCCCAGGAAAGACTGAGGGGGTAGCATAAAGAACAAGAGGTAAGATGTAAATGTAAACTTCTTAATGTAGTAGATCAGACGGAACACTTCCTAAGAAATCGCCAAGATATGGAACAAGCAAGAAATGTCAGAGGATAGAACCATTCAGAGGTTTCTAATTCAATGCTCTCTATGTTAAAGCGTCTTTCTGAACTGATCAGTTCGTGAAGATCACCTTTATGCTTAAAGGCGAAGTTAACTGTCAGATATTTGTAGGGATTTAACGTCAGACGACTTAACCACTTGCTGATGTCAGACAAAATGTTTGGAACAGTTAGATCAAGGCATAAATGGCAACAAGACAGCCAAATCATCAGCCTACTTAATGCAGTTGATTTCTTCCGAAAGAGGCAAGTCATGTAAGAAGGAGGAGGAGAAAAGATGAAGGTGAGACAAAAGCACCTTGAGGGGCACACACATCGATGAGTAAGGCAGAGAGATAAGAATAAAACCAGTTAACAGCTCAGCTCAAAAACTTAGTTTGTGTCAGAGGAAGATTGGGTACATAGTCAAAAGTGGATGTGTAGTTAAAGGAAGATACATCGTACCACTAACTAACTAACTTCCCACAAACTGGAAGATATGCAAGTGAAAAGCAACAAGTTGGCAGAAGAACCATCCAGAGAAGATAGGAATTCAGGTGAACATAGAGAAAACAGAGGTAGGTGAGGAAGATTCCTGGCCAACAGCAACAGCCACAGCAACAACAACAGACAGACAACAATCAGCAGAAATGGGAGAAATCTACGTGGGAGGCATCGCTTCAACTACAGGCGGACGGAATTGACGAGGATATCAAAGCAGTGAGGATAGGGAAAGCAAGGCAAGCTTTCATTACTCTCACCAAGTCTGTGTGGAGATCAACGCCTAGCACTCAGCATGGAAAATAAGATCCGGATTTTCAACTCCAAGTCATTGAAGTCAGTGCTACTTTATGGATCAGAGAATTGGCGCGTCATCAATAGCTGTCTTCGCTCAATACTACTCAAGATCGGATGGCCGGCCAGAAAAGAACGGCAACAAATCTGCAAGCAGAAATAGAGGTGGATTGGCTGGCCATACTCTTGGAAAACAAACCATCAATTGAGTGACATCACACGCCAGGCCATCTCTCGAGTGGAACCCGAACGGGAAGCGGTTATTGAGTTAGTTTGTCGTCGGTGCGAGGGTGACATGGAGGAGGAGGAGGTCATATGAAGAGGAGATGAAAGCATGTGGAGCAGACGTGGAGCTAGGTGAAAACGTTGGCAGAGAACCCCGAACGCAATGGATACGTGAGCGGCTGAAGCTCTACATTCCTCTCTAGGAACTAAAGGAAACAATAACAATAATAGTTAAGAAGTCAATAGATAAAGGATTATATAACTTAAAAATAATATATACACATTTATGTATTTATACGTTTTCTACTTTTTGTTACTTTTAAATTCATTTTCTTCATCACATTGGCTTGTTGTCACATTCTAATTATTTTATTTTATTTTACATATATTTAATAATAATAATGATAATAATATGGTAAATAAAATGCTCATCATTAATCTCAGTTCACAGAATCGTACGATACACATCATCCGAGAAGTTGGATTATGACATTAATGTTATCATAAATATCACTGTTATCATTATCATTATTATTATTATTATTATTATTATTATTATAATCATTTATAGTAGTATTAGTAATAGTAATGCTAATAGTAATATTACAGACATTTCAACATAAAAGAACATTGTCTTGTATGTTTACCGTTTTTTCAACGCTGAAAGAAACAAAGAAGCAAAGAAAGAAAGCAAGAAAGCAAGAAACAAAGATCAGAAGTGGTTGGTTAGAGGCAGACTATGAGTGAGAGTGTGAGTGTGAGTGAGACAGGTAGATAGATAGAGAGCGAGAGAGATAAGTGGTACTCTCACTATTATTATTATTATTATTATTCAAACTAGTGTCATATAGTGTCATACAAAACTGTAAGCAAGTCGTCCATTCTGTGATATACCTCGCCTACTCTTAAACTATGCTGTTTGAGCATTCAATTAACTGTTGTACAAATGTGTTTATATATACCTAACATATATAACTTTAATATATATATATATGTATATATATATATATATATATAGAGAGAGAGAGAGAGAGAGAATGAGGTGATTACTTGTTTATAAGCAGAAAGCCTGACGAATCCATATTCCTTTAAAATCAATTTCACCAAACACTTTTGGTCAATTGTAAATGTGGACTGAATGAATACTCTACATTTTAATTGTGTTAGGTAGCTATGTAAGTAATTCAAACTACCAAAGAAAGGAGACCCAAGTCAATGCAAGAACTGGCGCGGAATTATGCTCCTGTCCATTCCAAGCAAAATACTAAGTCGCATCATCCTGCTGGAGAGAATCAAACATGCCCTGGATGAAAAACTTCGACCGGAACAGGCTGGCTGGATTCAGGAGAAACAAGTCATGCATTGATCAGATCGCCACATTACAGATCATCATTGAACAAAGCTTGGAATGGCAGTCACCTCTCTATCTGAACTTCATCGACTTTGAAAAGGCCTTCGATAGCGCAGCGTCGATCGAGAGGTGATTTGGAAACTACTTCGCTACTACGGAGTGCCACCGACAATAATACATCTCATCCAACAGCTATACGACAATGCTGCATGCCAAGTAATCCACAATGGGAAACTTACGGAACCCTTCGAAGTGAGGACAGGAGTAAGAAAAGGTTGCCTACTATCGCAAATGATTTTCTTGATTGCAGTAGATTAGATGATGCGACAAACAGTGGGCAATGAGGAAACAGGCATAAAATGGACACACACAAAATACTTGGAGGATCTGGACTTCGCCGATGATATATGTCTGATTTCCCACAAACTGGAAGATATGCAAGCGAAAAGCAACAAGTTGGCAGAAGAAGCATCAAAGATAGGACTTCAGGTAAACATAGATAAAACAGAGGTGATGAAAATTCCTGGGCAACACCACCAACAGCAACAACAACAACAGACAACAATCAGTCAGCATAAATGGGAGGAACCTGAAAGAAACAACCTCCTTCACCCACCTACCTGGGAAGCATCGTTTCAACTACAGGCGGAACTGACGAGGATATCAAAGCAAGAATCGGAAAAGCAAGACAAGCTTTCACTACTCTCAAGTCTGTGTGCAGGTCAACAGCACTCAGCATCAAAAATAACATCCGGATTTTCAACTCCAATGTGAAGTCAGTCAGTGCTACTATACGGATCAGAGACTTGGACAGCGCGTCATAAAGAGCATCTCAAACAAACTACAGACCTTCAGTATCAGTTGTCTTCGCTCAATACTCAAGATCAGATGGCCGGCCAGAAAAGATCAGCAACAGAACGGGATCTCTGGGAGCGAACCAACCAGGAACTGATTGTGAAACAAATATTCAGGAAGAAATGGAGATGGATTGGCCATACTCTGAGGAAACCATCAAGTGACATCACTAGACAAGTCATTGCTCGAGTGGGACCCGAAAGGGAAGCGGTGAGTTGGTCGTCAGTGCAAGGGTGACTTGGAGGAGGTCATGTGAATAGGAGATGAAAACGTGTGGGCAGACTTGAAGCCAGTTGAAGACCCTAGCAGAGAACCGAACACAATGGAGACGCACGGCTGAAGACCTATGTTCCTCTAGGAACTAAAGGAAACAATAATAGTAATAATATAAATGCTGTCATTTGGTGACGCGTTGATAGCCCCTGACAGGTGAAAGTGCGAATGAGAACTTCTGGCGAATACAATAGGACTAGTGGACATTTTGGTCTATGCAGGGGATCGGGAAGACCCTGCTTCCGAACCTGTGGTGCATATGGGCTCCAGAATCTAAAAGGATCGTACGGTGCATGAGGCTGTTTTGATTACCATCAAGTATGGAAACGTTGTTCCTAACGCTTCTCCACTGCCATGTGGATGACACTTCGAGACAAAGGCTGTCGCAGGGTGGGAAGGTGGTTTGGTCATTCAAGACAAACATTTGCTTCGGTCTGGTCGTCTAGACATTATCTTAGTCCTTGCACAAACCATGAGATTCTGTGTGGAAGATGTCTTGGCGCCCATAATGATGTGAAAGAAAAGGCTTTCAGTGAAGAGTCACTCTCTTCAGCGATATCAACCTTAGGCTGTACAATCGAATATATAGAGAGTAAATTGTCTTAGCAACGAAAGGAATATTTCCAAACATGTGTCATTACAATTATAAATTTATTCTGGATAACAAATTACGCAATGCAGAAGGCGTTACTCTGGTAGAAACTAAAATAAGTTTAAATAAGCAAATTAAGGGGAGCGTATTGCTGAAGACTCTCAAACCAGGACGAAACAGCTGTCCAATACTCCATTGCTGGTGTTCCAATGGTTCCCTAACTGATGTATGCTCATGATGGAATCCTCCAACCAATAAATTAAAATGCCTACAAAAACAATACTTGAAAATGATGTAACATAACTGACGAGGTTGAGTACAATTCAATTAAAACTGGACAAGAGAACCTCAGGTCAACAAGAGTGGTAATAAGGAGTAGAGATTCAATATAGGGTGAGGTGGGCGAAGAAAATAATGTAATTGGGAGACAAAACACAAAAGTTACATATTTGGTTTTAAGATAGATAGATAGATCAGGTCCATTGTAGATTCACTGACTGAACAAACTTCTTTCATAACTAAATCCATGAAACCTAAAAAGCGTAAATCGTCCACACTTTCTGCTCCCAAAAAGTGTCTCTACTTGGATGTACAAATCAAATGGAAACTCATCGTTAGCAGAAACATTGGGAAACTGCCTGCCAGAAGAAAACCTTCTTCGCGGCTGAACTTTGGTGACTAGCTTCCTCTACAAAACTAATGATTTGCATGAACGTGAACGTGGATTGGCTTCCACTGTTGGCTGCCTCATGAATGTGCATCTGCCACTTGACCTGCTCTACATGTAGAATTGAGTGTGTTGGCTTTACCCAGCTTTTGCTATCCAAACGTATCATCAAACACCTACTCACATATGGTTTTATATAGGTGAAAAAGGATTCCCCCGCCACAGCAACTCTATCCTGGGGCACCTGATCGATTGAATCTGGACACCAGGCTAGCCTTCATACAAAGAAACTTCAAAGTTGTTATCTACAGAATAGGTGAGAATCTTGCCAAAAGAGTATGAACCAAACTTCTTCAAACAGAGCAGAAGCAATGGTGGCGATTTACATGTTAAATCTTAAACTCTGCATACACAAGAGGAAGTTTGTTCAGTCATTAAATCTACAATGGACCTGATCTATCTATCTATCTTAAAACCAAATATGTAATTTTTGTGTTTTCGTTTCTTAATTGCATTATTTTCTTCGCCCACCCCACCCCATATTGAATCTCTACTCCTCATTACCACTCGTGTTAACTTGAGGTTCTTTTGTCCAGTTTTAGTTGAATTGTACTCAACCCCGTCAATTATATTACGTACGCTATTCAATTTACTTATTTAATCTGACTCTAGTTTCTACCTGATTAACGCTTTCTACACTGCGTAATTTGTTATATAATATTTATAATTCTAATGACATTTCCTTGGAAATATTTCTTTAGTTGCTAAGACAATTTCCTCTCTATAATATATGCAATTGTACACCCTGAGTATGGTGTCACCGAAAAGAGTAACTCTTTTGATGATATTAGATGGTTGGAGGCAATCGGCCACAGGATGCCTTGGACCTAGGTTTCTTGCTAGTTAGCACTCAACGCTATTTCTAATAATAATGACAATCAATAACTTAAGATTTTATAGTTTTGCAGAAAATCCACTTTACTCTAGTCATCATTCAGTTAAGCTTACATGAGAGATATTTCTTTCTCATTTTGTTATTGTCATAAATGTTTTAAGGTAGACTAAATTAAAGGAACAAATGACAAATGAAAGAATTATATCGATTCAGCTAATAGCACTACTACTACTACACAGTGGTACTTCACAACC
This sequence comes from Trichobilharzia szidati, assembly GCA_944472155.2. Classification (NCBI taxonomy): domain Eukaryota; kingdom Metazoa; phylum Platyhelminthes; class Trematoda; order Strigeidida; family Schistosomatidae; genus Trichobilharzia; species Trichobilharzia szidati. Next base: position 20,822,865 of record OX235276.1, on the reverse strand, counting down.
GTTGACCTTTAACGTAATGAGCGTAATGAATAAGTAACTTGGAAAAAACGGATGTTTTGGATAGTACTGAAACCTACTCAGAAACCAATCCAATTCTAATCATGTGCATACATATAGATATGGCAGAGTTACATCTGCAATATTATTATATATTATTATTGTTCCCTTGGGTTCCGAGTGGAATATAGGGCTTCAACAACACATCTCCTTTTTCTTCTATTTTCTGCTGTCCTCTTCAGATGGGTCCACGATTGCCCATAATCTCCCATCTGCTCCTCCTCCTCCTCCCAACACACCATCCCCTCCATGTTAACCTCTCACTGACTCTCCACTCTTCACTTCCCACTTGGATTCCACTCTAGGCTATGTTTGGCGGACGATGGCCTCATTCGATGGCTTCTTAAATGGTGTATGCCCAATTAGTCCATCTCCATTTCCTCTTACATATTTGTTGAGCAATCAGCTCTTAGTCGGTTTGCTGCCAGATTTTCTAGTTACTTATTATTTCTGGCCTGCCATTTGATCTTCAGTATGGAGTGAAGGTAGCTGTTGATGAAAGTCTACAACCTGTTGGAAATCCTTTTCGTGACACGCTGGCCTAGTTTCTGACCCGTATAGAAGCAGTGACCGACTTGACATTAGTGTTGAAAATGAAAATCTTGTTCCTTATGCTGAGTGAAGCAGAAGATTTCCAAACTGGTTTCAGGTCGATGAAGGTGTATCTTGCCTTTCCGATTCTGACTAGGTCATCTTCATCCATTCCATCTGCAGTTGAAACGAAGCTGGCTGCCTAGATATGTGAAGGAGGTAACCTCTGTCAAATCTTTTCTGTTGATGATGATTGGTGCTGGTTGTTGCCATAGTTGGTTGGTTGTTTATCTTGCTCAAATCCGCCTTCTAGTCCTGTCTTCACTGCTTATTCAGCCAGTTTGTTGGTTTTCAGCTGTAAGTCTTCGAGTTTGTGTGACATTAGACATATATTATCTGCGAAATCCAGATCTTTTGGAGTCTTCTCATCGGTGTTCCAGCGTATTCCTGACTCCTCGTCCCCAACGCATAGTCCGGCGCATAATCCAGTCCACCACAATTAAGAATATCATCGGTGATAATAGGCAGCCAGCCTTGTCTTACTCCTGTATTCACTTCGAAAGCCTCGCCGAGTTTTCCATTGTGGATCACCTGACAGGTGGTAGGCATTTTCATATAGCCAGCTGTTGAATGAGGCTGATAAAGAATTGAGGTACGCCATAGTGTTGAAGTAGTTTCCATCTTCGGTGAACACTGTCTGTAGAAGGTCTTTTCGAAGTCGATGAAGTTGAGGTAGAGAGTGGTGTGACTGCCATTCTATGCTTTGTTCGATGATGAAGCCTGACAACACTACTTGCCAGAGAGAGAGGCTCTCAAGTGGAACCCACGTGGGAAACAACGGGTTGCGTATTCGTCTGAGTATGACATAGAAGAGATTATATGAAGAAGAGAAGAGAGCTTATTGGCAGTAGTTGAGCCAGCAAAAGAGGACTACAATGGACAAAAGGAAGCGAGGATGTCCTGGTGAAACCTGAAGTTCCACTAGGAACTCAAGAGGATAATAAAAACTATTATTCTGAATGAATGAGGACTGAAGTTGTACTGGGCTAGTGGAGTACTGGACTGAAAATCTCAAAGACCTCTGGTATGAATTCTGCTGTGATCCAAAATTTCATTTAATTATGGACAGCTAACTAATTTTCATAGTTGGGTGACTATCTCCAAGAAAAGGAACTTAATTCATTCGCTTTGTTTTAGGATAAGAAATATTTGTAGTTCTGATTGCTCTGACTCAGAACTTTGATTCCTAAAAGCTACGCTTGCAGAGGACGGTTATCTGAACCGATTTATTGACAGTAACACGAGAGATAAGCAGTCCAAACTGGTCACTAATTCAGTTCCAAAGAAAACCTTATTCATGAATTTGGGGTTCAAAGGTTATCAGGCTTCAGATATCCTCAAAAGCCGTCTCTCTAAATCACTCACTAAAGACGTTCTTTGCTGCAAAACTCCAAATGACGTTCACCAGCTACAATTTATTCTCCATCTCCGTAAAAGATAAACTCCATGTGCATTAATCAGTTCAGCTGCTCCTCTTGTGTAGTAAGGTACATTGGCCGTAGCCAGAGAACGCTGCTTTCCATACAGATACGAGAACATATTCCAGCAGATGGCTTTACAAGGGAGAAAGGAAGGGTGTGCGTAGCTCTATTATAGAACACTTTTTCAACTTCTGTGTCACTCCACCAACCCTGAACATAATTTTAAGATCATCATTGTCGAATCTATGTTAACTTACCGGCCGCATTTTCTTCGTTATACACTTCTAAAGACAGTGGAGGCCTTGGCCATTCATGAATTTAAGCCAGCTAGACCTTTGTGTACAAAAGAAGTACGTACAAAGACTACTTCTACCTTGGCCGTAAAGGGATAGACATTTATTTACTTATTTTGTTTATTTAGTTAATCTATGTACCTTCCCCTCATTACTACGATTATTATTATTATTATTACTATTCTCACTTTGAATTGTTTCCACTTGTCATTCTAAATCCAAAAATGGCTTTAAAATATTGAATTCTATCTTATCAAATTTCACACCATGTTATGTAATGTTTTATATTAGCCTGCTGAACCCATAATTATAAACCCCTTTCCAACATCGATACACGCGTCTTATTTATTATTCTATATATGACACTAACTGTTATGCCACTTCACACTGAACTATGATTATAATCACAAATATTTTAATTGCATTTCATACTACTGTTATTATTTCATGTATTCACATCTTTGATTTGATTCCCTCATCGGATATAATTTCTTAAGGAAAACCATATATATGCTATTGTACAGCTTGATAATAAATTCGTTGTTGAAAAGAGTCTCTTCGCTGAACCACTTGTTTTCATTTTCTGCATGTCCCAATGGGAATTTCCCACGGATTTCACACAAACTCTTCAACTGAATGCTTACTGATGACAAGCTTTGAGATAAATTGACTGAACTTTCAGTGTGAATTACACCATAAGTGTCGGTAACAAAAGTGTCAGCATTTCTAACGGTTGGCGTTTTTTAGTGGTTGGTGCAGACTTTAAAGAAACAAGCCAATAAATTGTAACGTAGTAGCTGAACCGTACGGTCCTGGTTGTGAGCATTAATAATCTTAGGCTGATTTCTGTATAAATTTATAGGAGAGCAAAGTTAAGGCGATGTAAATCTTAATCAACTGCATTGAATCCTCAGCATAGAACTCCGCACCAAAGTACAACGATTCGAGTTGTCATTCTTCGTAAAGTACACATGAAGGTAGAGAGAGAGAGAGAAGATAAAGGAAATTTAAAGGAACTGCAATAAATGAACGTCAGAAGGAACAGTTACAAGGCGAGTAATAAGAAATTCATCGATCTGAGTGATCACAGATTGTGAATAACGCTTTTGAGCAATGTCACTAACAGTTTCCAGTAATTAAAGCTTGGCGTCTCTAGGGCGACAGTACTTGTCGGGGAATTCATTTCCTCGGCATGCATAACACATAATCTAGCCAGCTTAATCAGTGTAACTTCATAATTTCATCGATTAACACCTACTTTGGTTGGACAGTAAGTAAGTCTTTCCTTTAATGCAGACTGAATTCCATCAGTCAGGTTTGTAATGTGGCCACTATGCTGACTGGCTTGCTGGCTATCACAGTTTACTCTGAACTATTGTTAGATGGTTCGAAATAATCAGCAGAAAGTTTTGATCTAGGTTTCGTACTTGTTCGGTACTCACCAATCAGAAAGGCATATCTGTCTAATCAAAGTATCCTCCATTACAGTCCTGCAGAAGATCAGTCGCCATCCTGAATAGTTGATCAGTAGTAACGTCTCTAACTACAACACTAGGTGGCTCTGGTTTGAATCTCTGAAGGGAGATGAGTTCCTTCAAGGCAACTGCAGATACGCCTTTCTGATGGCTGCCAACAAGTAGAAATCCTAGGTGATTCAAGCATTCCTACCGATTACATGCAGTCATCTTTTTTTCATTTCCTTCACGTTCCCAGGGGTGGAACATAGGGGGCTTCAAGCTAGAGGCTTGAAGTTTTTGTAACAGTGTTGACTTTTACAGGAAGAGGTTGCTAGCCGCCTCATGCGCAACCTTTCCTTTTTATCAGCTTTTATTACTGGCTTAGTGAGGTGGAGGAGTGCGTCCGCCGATCGGGGATCGAACCATGGACCATGTGCATGGTCGGCGAGCGTCCTAACCGCTGCGTCACCTAACAACATGTCCCACTACCTAACACAACAAACAGAACTCAGGCACATATGACCAAAGGTGGCTGGCATGCTTACATCTCCAGCTTCTAAACGCTTTGCCTCAAAGTTGTAAAGAAGCAGTAACCTGTTGTGTAACACACATTTCCTTAAATAGAAAAAACACACGATTCAGCTGAAGAATATTAGTGATTTATTGATAGTAGCAAAATCAGAACTCTCTAAAATTAAAAGGCTTATGCAGAGATTTTAAATCATACTTTTAGAGATGACTTAAAGATTCTTCAGGAATTCCTTCTTGCTCTTCTTCTTCTTTTGTAATAATAATCAGAAAAGAAATCAAATTGAACATTGAATGAACAGTGACACATTTTTGTTTAGTATATCTATTCTCAAGTAAATTTCATCATTTTTCATGCATATCTCGTATCTGTAATGTATGAGTGACAGTGCAGAAGATAATAAAAGAAGTAAAAGTAAGTAAAATTGACTGAATTTTTTTTGTAGGGAGGCATCATAAACAGACAGTTTGAAAAATTCTTTCTAGTTAAATATACTACTGATGAACGGAATATAAGTAGTCTGGTGGTGAAGTTCAAAACGGAGTACAGAGGAATAGAGCAGTTGTGTCATACTTCTTATTATTATTACCTTGGGTTCCAAGTGGAACATACGGCTTCAATAACACATCTCCAGTATGTCCTATTTTCTGCTGTCCTCTTCAACTTGTTGGGCCCACTCCTCCTAATCTTACCCGACACACGATCTCCTCCATGTCACACTCGCACTAATGACACACTCGTTGCTCCCCATCCACCTTTCACAGGAGCAATGACTCGCATCGAACGCAATGTCATTCGATCACCTCCTCAGTGGCGTATATCAGTCCATCTCCAATTCCTCCTACATACTTGTCAGGCAGTCGGCTCTTGCTTTGTTGGTTTACCTTCATCGCCAGACCTTCTGGCTGGCCATTTGATCTTCAGTAGACAGACAGCCAGAGAAGCTGACAGCTGTTCATAAAAGTCTGAAACTATCTGCTGGAAATGTTTTCAGCGACTGACTGACTGGCTGACTCACACGCAGTACAAGTATCTCACCCGAGGAGAAGGACTCACCGACTGATTCACTTCTCATTTGTGTTGAATAGAATCCGAAATTGTTTTCTTCTTCATGCTGGTTCGCTAGCTGGCTGAGTGAGTGAAGCAGAAGATTTGCAAACTGGTTTCAGGTTGATGGTTGAAGGCGTATCTTGCTTTTCTGATTCTAGCTGGCTGGCTAGCCACTTGGCTGGCTTTGACATCTTCATCCGTGCCGTCCAACTGCCTACCTGCCTGCCTGTCCGTAGTTGAAACCGTGCTGACTTCCTAGCTAACTAGATAAGTGAATGTAGGAAGTAACCTCCATCAAATCTCTTTCTCCCGTTGATGGTGATTGGTGCTGGTTATTGTTGTTCCTGTTGGCTGTTTGGTTGGTTGGTTATCTTCATCACCTCCGTCTCCAACTTCTCTATATTCACCTGGAATCAGTCGTCTCTTCGCTACCTGCTTGCCTATAAGTCTTCGAGTTTGTGGGTGTGCGTGAGTGACATTAAACATAAATCATCTACACTTGAAATCCAGATGTTCCAGAGTCTTCCTATCGGTCGCTGTAGCGTATTCCTCTATTCTCACTCACTCCCACGCACAGTTTGATTCTTATGATAACTTCCATTTTTAACTTATAGAAAAACAAACACAAACATGTCGGTAAAATAATCTTACTTATGTTAGAGACATATAAATTTCAGATTTTCTCTGTCTTTCAGTTTGACACAGTAGCACACTGAACACGTATACAATGAATATCAGTTTGAATGAATAGTTTTATGGTCCGATATTACTTTGTACGTGGGTGTGTATCTGTTTGAACTGTATTCTCTAGACATGAATGTTTTCTATTATCTCTATAATTTTTTCAAATATTTCGACTAATTATGCTTTCGATGAATTTGTTCGCCTTAGCCATATAACATATTTAACTTTATATATGTTGATAACAGAAGTTTGATTCTGGCTCAGTGAATGACAGTGGCTACACTTTCAAAGTAATACTCCAAAGAAATGGGTTTATTTCGAAGTAGGATATTGTCTGAATACTGCTCACAGTAAAACTGTCCAGTGAGTCCCGAAGAGTCCCAAACTAGGATGAAACAACTGTCAAGTACGCTTTGACTACCAGTGATTCTCTAGCCTACGTCTGTTCATGACGAAGTTAACACAAACAAAGGACTAGACACTTTATGCTAGTTACTAGTGTCCAATTCAGTCCTACAGGAGCCCGAATAGGTCAGTGGTAACGTCTCTGTCTGACTGCAGCACTCATTGGGTGACGCGGGTTCGTGTGGAGTACGTAATAATATGATTGTACACTCTTTTGTTAGATGTTAAAATTAGATACATTCACTGTACATGACTTTTGTTTAAATCGATTCATGTTGGAATAATAAACAACTTCCGAAGACAATGTAAAATACAGTGTACTACTGGCTGATTTGTCTTCTCACTAGTCTATACTGTCTACTTGTTTCACCCATAACCGTGTTGTATACTTTGGATTTTTTTCAGGAACCACTTATCCTGATCCGAAGACTATTCTACAACCGGCACACAGCCTCCATCAATAGACACGACTCCAGCAGTGAATGCTTCTGTGGATTATACTAATAATTTATAGCCGCGGACTCTAACTGTGTATCCAAGTAACCGTCTAATCAATATAACTGATTACATTATTTTCTTTATAAATTACTGTTACACTGTCATCTCATTAACTTGGATTTTTATTTGCATACTTGTTATTTTATTGAGGTCTCTAGACAGTGTCTTACATTTGAATCTCAGGAGGGGCATGAGTTCCTCGAAGGCAATTGCAGAGACGCCTTTCTGACTGGTGAGTGTCAGCCAACTAGTACGAAACCTAGGTGGTGTCCAAGGCTTCCTGTGGCCGACTGCCTCCAACAATCTAATATGAACCAGAATCTGATTGAGAGTACTTTTTTGCGAATTGAATATAATTTTTATTTTAGTCCAACAAGACGGTATTTATATAGGGTAACATAAATTATCGATTTGCCCAGCAAACCAATGAAAAATAGGTATCAGTTGTTTCAAGTCTTTTTAGACGAGCACACTCTTTGATGTTAACGGTTGAGAAAGGAAAAAAAGAAGAAATATCAAACATTACTGAGACTCTCAAGCAAAACAACTACCCAAAGAATTTCATCAATAAAATCAACACCGACATTAAATATAGTCAAAACACGTATTCCGAAGACAGGGGCCTCAATAGCTGTCATTCCATATTGACAACCAGATACGTCAGACGATATCCGAAGAATACCCAGTGAGCAAAACATCAGAGTTTTCTTCAAAACATCAGACGCACGCACAGACACTACAGAGCAACCTTGTCCATGTAGAAGACCGAATCCTTAAGGATTCTCAATCTTAATTGTATCTACAAATTAAAATGCTTGGAATGTGATGGCGATATACATCGGACAAACATTGCGAGAAATCAAAATCAGAGGAAATGAACACCGTAGAGCGGCTTATGTCGGACCAACCACCGAGAAATACACTTGAAAAAGAAAAGGTTGAAATATCATGAGCCATAGGTCAACACTGTATAGAATCAAGTCACAAAGTTGAGTTTATCCAGAAAAATGTTAGTAATCACAGAAAGCGTCTGGTATGAGAAGCACTTTATGGAATTCAAATTGTCTGCTTAGGAATGATGGACTAAAACAGAATTTGACCTGGTTACAACATCCCACCCACCTCCCCCATGAAATGACAAAATCAACACCAATGTGATAAGCGATTTCACTACGTAAGCACATGTTGTTTTTATAATTTCACACACTTATCAAATCCAACAATCAACACATCTGGTTTTGCTTTCTTTACCAATTGGCCAACTTGACAACTCAGAAATCACCCCATACTGAGGAACGATAATAAAGTTGTTATATATAATCTGAAAGGATTTTGTAAATTCTGTTTTAATAATACTTTGATAAAGCTATTAACATTAAATAGTGAGACGTCAGTAAATACAATATCGTATTGTTTTTCTTTCATTGGGAAAAAAGTTTTGAGCTCTGAAATCTCTGTAGCACTGGAATAGGTTTCATGGAGTGATGTGGCACAGCGACAGACCCAAGCTTACCTCCTTTCCAAGCTTCCTAACGGCTAGCAAATTAGGCGGTAAAGTTTCGAAATGCATCTATGAGGAACCAAATTTTGGACACTCTGTGTGATTGGTGAGCATTCCATCCTTAAATCATAAGGCACCGCACTATAAATTGCTCCCTGTTTTCTTGTTCAATAATTTATTTGGTTGGAGGATTTCATCATGAGCTGAAATCAGTTAAAGAACCACTGGAAAACCTGAGAGTACTGGACAACTGTTTCGTCCTAGTTTGTGACTCTTCAGTAGTACACGTCGAAGAAGGCATGGCGAAGTGGTTGCTCTATGTCCTGCGTGAATTGGCAGAAGTTAGAATTCAGGGGCCATTGGTTCGGGTCCCAGTGGCTTAATGGTCTGCAAGCTAGCTTGCCTTATAACCACAATGTCCCGGGTTCGAACTCAGCGGTGTGGGTGCGTACTGGTGAAGAGTCCCAATCTAAGCTGACGAAACATCTAGCTTTCCAGTACTCCCAGCTGGTTTTTCAGTGGTTCTATAAGTGATGTCAGCTCATGATGAAATCCTCCAACCAGTGAAACAAAATCCTTTCAAAACCAATACTTGGACAAAAATTTATTTAGTAAATAATTCTTACAAAATGTCTTTCATCTTCCTTATAACCTCCATTATTATTTCGATTATCGTTCACTGGTCTTAAGAACCTTTCTTTTATATATTTCACCCCTTGTCATGTACTCAAAACAAAAACATTATCGAACGTATGATTGAAATAAAACTCTCCGTATAATTCTGACTATATAATTGTGGTAAATTGAATAGTTGCTAGGACTTTCTTCAATAAATTACTTGCCTTGTTTTATATGAATGTCCTAATAAGGAATTTTACTAAATTTTTAAGAAACCAGATATGTTGCAATTTTGTAGAACTTGGCCACCTTCAGTGCTCACTTAGTCAGTAGCTTAACTAACCTGTAAAAACTGATAATGAATTATAGATTAAAATCTCTGAAATATTTAGGAATATACTCACAACAGCAGTACATTTAAATAGAGAACAGGATTCCGAACTTATTTAGTTCAAAGGACTGAACTAGGGACTCTGAGAATGTGCGTGTTTTGAACTCCATGATTAGTTTATTTCTAATATAAACTCCAAGATATACACGTGAAAACCAGAAGGCGGGCAGAAGAAGCAGCGAATACAGAAATTCAAGTGATATATAGAGAGAAGATGGAGGGAATGAAAATATCTAACCAACGATGACAGCAGTGGCAAGCAGCAATCACTATCAACGAGAGAAATCTAAGGGAAGTCATTTTTTTAACATATCTAGGCAGCACTGCTTCAACTACAGGCTGTGGGCACGGATGAGGATGTCAAAGTCAGGACTGGAAAGGCAAGACAAATCTCCATAACTCTGAAATCTACATTCAGCATAAAGAACAAGATTAGGATTTTCAACACTGGTGTTTGGTCAGTAAGCTCTTCCATATGGTTCAGAGATTTGGCACTTGTGTGATGAAACTCATTTCAAACAGGTCAAATATGTTTATCAACAGCTGCCTTCACTGGCTCCATACTGAAGATCAGGTGACCAGCTATAAAGAAGTAGCAACAAGAAACTGTTGGAACGAACCCAATCAGGAACCTACTCCCCAATAAATATGTAGGCGAAAATGGAAATGGATCGGAAACACGCTGAGAAAACCGTTGGGTGAAATCATTCGACAGGCCCTCAAGTGGAACTTGAGTGGGAAGGGACGAGTTTAGTGTTGGTGCTGTACTTGAGCAAACTGTACAACGTGTTATTTGTATTTCATGATTGTAAGAGTGAACAAGAGCACTCACAAACCCAGAAAGAGGCTCTAGCAGATGTATGGACAATACGACGCTTTCACAAGTATCTCTTTAATACCAAGTTTCACGTGGTTACTGATCATCAGGCCTTGAAATTCATTTACATTCCAGAAAAATCTTTGAATGGACCATCTGCCACAATGGTTCAAAGATGGAATTTAAAGCCAAGTGCATGCAGACTTCTTATTTCGTTATTCCTTATTCCTCCTAATGACACCGATTGTTTGTCGGTACAGCCGTTACCTGTGGATAGAGTTCGACTTATAAATGATACTCGAAAATATTACGGATGCATTATAAATGTAAAAAAGAGGTTGGAATATTCAGTGTAGGCGAAGATTTCCGAACTTTTATAAGCGAAGAGATGAGATTTCAATCCATCCTGAAGGATTTCTATGTCTGAATGACAAACTTATTATTCCTCCAACATCAAGATCTGCTATTTTGGATAATCTGCTCATCTGGCAGCTGATAAGATGAAATTATTAGCATGCCTAAGGTTATGGTGGCCGGGAAGTGACACTGACATTAGCGAAAGATCAAAGAGATGTTCCAGTTGCTTGCATAAGATGTCCTGTGGGAATTCGGCGTGGAAATCATGACCTGTTTCTTGTGAGGTCTGGCAGTGTATTCATATGGATTACTGTGGCCCATTCTTCAACTCATACTCTGCCTTAATTATTATGGATTGTTTTTCTAGATGGCCAGAAGTCATATTACCGAGAGTCCTAGCGCGAAATTCACTCACAGAGCGTCGAGGAAGATTTTTAGTCGAGAAGGAATTTGAGATGTTTTAGTTACTGATAATGATACTCATTTCACCGATAAGAACTTCAATGATTGGCTTAAACATTTAGGTTTCGTCACCTGTACACAGCACAACGGCATCCTTAGTCTAACGGGTTGGCAGAAAGTTTGCACGAACATTAAAAAGTGCCAGAGCATCAATTAGTCCTAAGAATCTTGACGAGCAATGCGGAGCATACAAGTACCCATGAAAGTCCTGCTAAGCTATTCCAATCTAGAATTCCACAGATGCATCTGATGTCCACGACTTCTGATGTACATTACTATGGAGGGAATTATTATAGACCTTCTGTTGGAAGGTATTATATACCGAATATCAGTCAGTTCAAAACAGGTACGTAGACCAAGTGAAAACAAATAAAGTAGGTCGTTTAGACTATAATTTCAGTGATTCCGCTACAAATCCTGATGTCGCAGATAATTCACAAATAAGTCTATATAATACTGATGATAAAACAGCATAGAATCAGTCAGAAGATCGCAGAAACTTGCACGCAAACCGAGACCTCATCATAAACTTCCAAGGAGACATTTGACATGTGACGGATGTGGTGACTGATAATTTCTATTACTGTATTTTTTAAATGCTTGCTGTTGTTTGTTAATATGTATTGCATGAATTAAAGTTAATTCTGCCGAATGCGAATTCCTAAGTTCAGCCCTCTCTGTGTTGTTGTTTGATTCCCTCTGATTCTGTTATTGCGAAATACTACTATTACAAATGACTATTGCAGTTGGACCGAGGGTAACATGGAGGAGATCGTGTGTGGAAGAGATGGGAACTTCCTGTTAGTCATGAAGCCAACTGAAGGGGACTGCAAAGAATAGGATGAAACTGAGATTGTCTGTCGAAGCTTTATGTCCCACCGAGGATTCAGGGAAATACCAATATAACAACCAGCTGAAGTGAAAGCTCAGAATGTTATCACGGCCGGGTTGGTTGCCGACTTATTAGAACAAGCCTTAAAAACCAAAGAGCAGCTGAAGTTCGGTTAAAATTTCATTTGGTTCATACTTAGTTCACTTCATTGTAATCCTTCTTTCTTTATTACAACCCTAATTTTGTTTTACCGATCCGGTGGTGGAGTATAAATTAAAAGATGTTTTCCACTGTCTTCCGAATAGCTTCACCACATAGTCAATATCAAAACAAAATACCAAGGTCATATTAGTCATCATTCTGAGTTGTTTACTGGAGTGTATTTTGTTGGTGGCACGTGATTTTACCTGACTACTTCACCTTTTAAAATCTTATTCTCACTACTGACTGACTGGAGAATGAATTTGTCTGAAGTTGTAGTAAGAAGTCAAGTGGTCCGTCAACGGGCAGTCGCTCTAAAAGAGGGCGAAGTAAGGGAAGTTAGGATTCATGGGTAATTATATTTCAGCCTAAGTTACTGGATGGTTAACCAGCTTGGCCTGGTAAAATGAAGCTAATGCGTTTCATCCCCATTGGTATCATGAGCGAGTACTGTTGAGGATTCCCCAACCGGAATGAAATCGCTCTACATTACTCCCTGGTTTTTAGTAGTTCTCTAACTCTGATATCAGTTCGTGATCATACTGGAGTTTCAAATAATGCCTTATGCTTCTTAGTTAATACTGGTGAAATATTTGTATGAGATGATATTTATGTCAGACCCGTACGATATAGATTTACTAACACAACATAGATGTGAATTTAGTTTCGCAAGTTTTCACTGTGTAAACAAATCAAAATGTCTCACAAAACCATATTGCCTTCACTTCATCATTAGTCAAACAAACTTAGTTTCATCAGGAAGAAAGTATGACTTTGTGATAGATAGTGTAGTGACCCGTTTTATTACTCATAATCGTACTATACTTTCATTGTGTAATTGTACTTTCATTTGTTTATTACTCTAAATCATGCATGTTAACAATTGATACTTTTTGTACTCGCTCGATTTTTGAATTTTGATTGCTGCAATAATACACTGTCGTATTCCTTCGCAAGTGCCTTTTTAATTACGTTGTGGATGTCGAGTAATCACAACGTTAGGACACAAATATAAACGCGAAGAAGTACTAAGATATACGTGCATTCTAGTTCAGTCAAAATAGAGCAGCAACAAATTGGTGAGCCCTACGATAACTTGCTGACTCCGACGACGACGACTTTTGACCTCGACGCGTTGTTACACTTGTTGGATTAATAAAACTTTAACCTTCGTGGATCTATATATTTATTACATATTCCGAACTCATTCTTGTGTTTGCTCATCGCACAACCTGCAGTAATTTGTGGTAAGCACCTGCATTGCATTTTTCTGTTTTGCCATATTCTTATTGTGCAAAAATTCTGCTATTTTGTTACTCTTAAACCAATTTTTTACGAATTGTAACATGTCTTCCAATACCTCTGATAACTTAGAGCTGGGATCTGTTAGTGCTATCTCTCTTACTGTACCAGTTTTTAAGCCCAGAGACCCTCATCTTTGGTTTGCTCGACTGGAACATTATTTGGCTAGCAATAAGCTCACATCACAGACAGCTAAATTTGGCATTTTGAGTACAGTGCTACCAGACGAAGTCGCCGAGCAGGTACGACAATACATCGTTCATCCCAGCACAGAAGCGCCTTATGACAAGTTGAAGGAAGAGGTACTGCGATGCACTTCGCTTTCAGATAGGCAAGCACTCGATCGCCTGTTAAGCAATGTTGAATTAGGTGATAAAACCCCATCTCAACTCATGAGGCATATGCAAAGCCTAGTTGCAGGAAGAGAAATCGATAAACGTCTCTTTTATCAAATCTGGCTGCGACGACTTCCGCAAAACATCCAGCAGGTTCTTGCCTTCGGAGACGACGACATTGACATAGAAAGGCTCACTGAAATCGCAGATCGCATGTACGAGAGGTCAACACCTCAATCTGTCGCTTCCACTAGCAGAATACCAGATAAAGTTATCACGATAGACCCACTGAATAAAGCAGAAGCCATCAGAGTCGACAAAACGTCAAACGAGCGCATAGAAGCCTTAGAACGTAAAATCGACGTGCTCACTGAGCAATTAATGGCAATGAGGGTTAATAGACAACCTACCACAACGTACAGAAGACAACGTAGCCACTCACGCAATAGGCGTAAATATAGCTTACAACAGAATATATGCTGGTATCATCGGAAATTTGGGGTACACGCAAAACGGTGCACACAACCTTGTGCTTTCCAACAAACGGTGGCGTTGGGAAACGAAAAGGCCGGCGGTCGGTGACGACTGCGGTCGCTGGCCAACACACGTCCCACAGCCGTCTATTCAGGGTGACAGACAAAACAACGGGGGCACAATTCCTGGTAGATACTGGTGCAGAAATTAGTGTAGTTCCCCCAACACCCAACGAGCGCTTACAACCAAACCCAGCATTAGTTCTCAAGGCTGCGAACAATTCTACCATAAAAACATTTGGAACTCGGAGGCAAAAACTTAATTTTGGTTGCAGTACACCATTTGAGAGGGAGTTCGTAGTCGCCGACGTAACCTTTCCTATCATTGGAATAGATTTTCTTCAACAATACGAATTGCTAGTTGACTCTAGTCACCATAGATTGATAGATACCAGTCGTAAACTATCGATTTCAGGCATCTCCACAGATGTCGAGAGTATTCGCTTGATGGTAGCCACAACAGATCAATTATCCAGGTACGATATTTTGCTAAAGAAATTTCCTGAACTGACACAGAGCGATTACTCCACAGCCTCTCTCAAGCACAACGTTACACACCATATTGTAACTAAAGGTCCACCGGTCTCAGCAAAACCACGTCGTCTAGATCCAGCTAAAATGCAAATAGCAAAAGCAGAATTCAACAGATTATTAGATCTAGGAATAATACGACCGTCAAACAGCCCGTGGTCATCACCACTGCATATGGTACCAAAGAAAAACTCAACAGAGATACGACCATGTGGAGATTACCGAGCTTTAAATAAGCAGACGATAGCAGATAGATACCCAATTCCGCACATCCACGATTTTTTCCATAACATGGCAGGTGCTCAGATATTTTCCAAAATTGACCTCGTTCGTGCATACTACCATATACCGGTCGAGCCCAAGGACATCCCCAAAACGGCGGTGACCACTCCTTTTGGCTTATTCGAGTTCGTCCGCCTACCATTTGGCTTGACTAACGCAGCTCAAACATTTCAGAGATTCATTGACCAGGTATTGCACGGCCTCCCATTCACTTACGCTTATATCGATGATATACTGGTTGCAAGTAAATCCCCTGAGGAGCACGAACATCACTTAGAAACACTCTTTAAACGTTTAGCCGAATATGGAATTGTCATTAAACCAAGTAAATGTGAATTCGGTAAGAAAACTATAAAATTTTTGGGACATCAGGTAGACAATCAAGGCATTCGACCAATAGCAGAACAGCTGCAAGTCATAAAAGAATACCCGATTCCAGATTCCTTCAAAAAGTTACGCAGATTTCTTGGTCTCGTCAATTTTTATCGCCGTTTCATTCCTCACTGTGCACAGCTGGCCCAACCTCTGACAGATTTACTAAAAGGTCATGCAAAATCGCTGCACATGAGTACTTCAGCAATCGAGGCATTTGAAAAGCTGAAACAAACTCTAAGCTCAGAAACTTTACTAGTACGTCGTGACGTCAACGCTCCTATAGCGATTATGACAGATGCATCAGATGTCGCCGTCGGTGCAGTTCTTCAACAATTTTCTGCTGGGAAATGGCAACCTCTCTCCTTTTTCTCCAAACGTCTAGACGCCACTCAATCAAGATATAGTGCATTCAGTAGAGAATTACTAGCAGTCTATCTTGCTGTTAAACATTTTCGTCATATGGTAGAAGGAATACCGTTTACCATCTACACAGACCACAAACCACTAACCAAGGCCATGAATGCAAAGCACGATAAGTACTCGCCAAGAGAACTCAGACACCTCGAGTTCATTTCTCAGTTCACTTCAGATATTAGATTCATAAAAGGACATAAAAACGAGGTAGCAGATGCGTTATCCCGCATCCATATAAATACCTTAGAAAAAGACCAATTTGATCTTAAAAATATGGCTAGACTGCAAACTATGGACGAGGATCTGAAAAGAATAAAAAATAACACGAGTACTTCCTTACGTTTGCAAGATGTTATGCTTGATGAAGGACTAATTATTACGTGTGATGTTTCCAAAGGTAAACCGCGCCCTTTTGTCCCACTAGAAATGCGAAGATCAGTTTTTTCCAAAGTACATGGCATTTCTCACCCTGGCATCCGAGCAACAGTTAAACTGATAAGTGACCGATATGTATGGCCGAATATGAATCGGGAGATTAAACAGTGGGCCAGATCATGTTTAGCCTGCCAAAAGTCAAAAGTACAACGACATACAGTTTCGCCTAATGGACAGTTTCCAGAACCTGATGGTAGGTTCCAACACATACACATTGACATCGTTGGACCATTACCACCATCTAATGGCTTTACGTACATTTTAACGTGTATTGACAGATTTACGAGATGGCCAGTAGCTTGTCCCTTACCTGATATTTCTGCTGAAACCGTTGCAAAGAGCATCGTACAAAATTGGATTTCCAACTTCGGAGTGCCCACCATTATTACTACAGACAGAGGTTCCCAATTCGAAAGCCATTTATTCCAACAACTCACAGAACTACTGGGAATCAAACGTATACGTACTACTGCATATCATCCCAGTTCAAACGGCTTAGTGGAGAGATTTCATCGTCAACTGAAAGCATCATTGATGGCAGTGAAGGACGATGATAAGTGGAGCGATAAATTACCTCTCGTACTTCTTGGAATACGTTCGACAATAAAACAAGATATCAAATGTTGTCCAGCAGAATTAGTTTATGGAACTACTTTACGACTACCTGGAGAATATTTCAACCCAGCCACTGAT
>OX235276.1:20749149-20805304 GCA_944472155.2 Trichobilharzia szidati | reverse complement strand
CACAGTTTCTTGTTGCTACTTCTTTCTAGCTGGTCATTTGATCTTCAGTATGGAGCCAGTGAAGGCAGCTGTTGATAAACATCTTTGGCCTGTTTGAAATGAGTTTCAACACGCGGGTGGCGATTCTCTGAACCATATGGAAGAGCTTACTGGCCAAACACCGCTGTTGAAAATCCTAATCTTCTTCTTTATGCTGGATGTAGATTTCAGAGTAGTGAAAATTTGTCTTGCCTTTACAATCCTGCCTTTGACATCCTCATCCGTGCCCACAGCCTGTAGTTGAAGCAGTGCTACCTGGGTATGTTGAAAAATGACTTCCCTTAGATTTCTCTCGTTGATAGTGATTGGTGCACGCCACTATTATCATCGTTGGTTAGATATCCTCATTCCCTCCATCTTCTCTCTATACATCACTTGAATTTCTGTATTCGCTGGTTCTTCTGCCCACCTTCTGGTTTTCACCTGTATATCTTTGAGTTTATATTAAAAATAAACACTCATGGAGTTCAAAACACGCACATTCTCAGATTTACTGGTTCAGTCCTTCGAACCAAATAAGTTCGGAAACCTGTTCCATATTTAAATATACCGCTATTGTGAGTATATTCCTAAATATTTCAGAGACGTTAGTCTGTATTTCATTATCACTTTTTGCAAGTTGGTTAGGCTACTGATTTAGTGAACACTGAAGCTGGCCGAAATTCACGTGATTGTAACACACCTAGTTTCTTACAAATTTAGTAAAATTCCTCATAAGGACATTCGGATGAAGCAGGGCAAGTAATTTAGTGGAGAAAACCTTAGCAGCGATTCCATTTACCACAACTATACAGTCAGAATTATACGGAGACTTTTATTTCAATCATACGTTCAATAATGTTTCTGTTTTGAACACATGACAAGGAGTGAAATATATGAAAGAAAGGTTCCTACGATCAGTGAACGACAATCAAAATAATAATGGAAGTTATAAGGAATATGATAGGAATTACGTAAGAATTATTTAATAAATAAATTTTTGTTCAAGTATTGGTTTTGCAGGGATTTCAATTGATTGGTTGGAGGATTTCATCATCAGCTGACATCAGTTATAGGACCATTGAAAAATCCAGCAGGGAGTATTGCCAGACAGCTGTTTCGTCCCAGCTTGGGACTCTTCACCAACACACACCCACACCCACTCCAATTCACGCGAGACACAGAGCGACCACTTCGCCATGTCTTCTTTGACTGATGAAGAGTCCCAAACTAGGACGAAACAGCTGTCCAGTACTTCCGGGTTTTCCAGTGGTTCCGTAACTGATTTCAGCTCATGATGAAGTTCTCCAACCAAACAAATTATTGAGCAAGAAAACAGGAAGCAATGGGTACTACGGTGCTCCAATGGGTTAATTCTGGGATGCTCGCCAATCACACAGAAGGTCCTGTTAGATGCAGTTCGAGACTTTATCGCCTAATTTGCTAACCGTTAGGAAGCTTGGAAAGAAGGGAAGGTTTGGCATGTGGCTAGACCACCTCACTCCGTGAAACCTATACCAGTGCTACTGGGATTTCAGAGCTTGAAACTTCATGTTGCATACTGAACCCATGGCGTACAAAGAAAATGTCATTAAGCAAGAATCACATGGAATGAGTAAAGTAAAAGGATATTCTGAGACAATAAAATACTAATTCTAAGAGATTTTGTATTTCCCATTGAATGAAAAATAAAACAATATTGTTTTTACTAACATTTCCCTATTTAATGCTAATAGCTTTATCAAAGTAGTATTATTAAACCAGAATTTACAAAATCCACTCAGGTTATGCACAGCAAACTTGGTCATTATTCATCAGCATGGGGGCATTTTCGCGTTGTAAAATTGGCCAACTGGTAAAGATAACAAACCCAAGTGTGTAGACTGTTGGATTTGATAAGTGTGTAAAATTATAAAATCAGCATGTGTGTATACATAATGAAATCGCTTATCGTGTTGGTTTTGTCATTTCATGGGGTTAGGGACCGGTGTTGCAACTAGGTTATCATTCCTATTTAGACAACTTGAATTTCATAAAGTGCTTCTGATGATATCAGACGCTTTTGGTGATTTCTAACTTTTTTCTGGATTATTTCAATTTAGTGACTTGATTCTATAGCATGCAGAAGACCTACAGATGATAATTTTTCAAACTCTCCTAGTTCACTAACTGGATTTGTCGGTGGTTGAATAGAGGCAGCTCTACGGTGTTCATTTCTTCTGATTCTCTCAGGCGATGTTTTCCCGTTGTATATCACATCACGTTCCAACCATTTTATTTTATACACACAATTAGATAGAGAATTGATCTTTTATATGGACAAGGTTACTTTGCAGTGTGTCTCATGTTTTGAAGAAAACTCTGACGTCCTGCTTATTGAGTACTCTTCTGATATCGTCTGATGTATAGGATTGTCAAAATGGAATGACAACAGTTGAGGTTCATGTCTTCGGAATATGTGTTTTTGACTGTATTTAATGTCGGTATTGATTTTATTGATGAAGTTCTTTGGGTAGCTATTTTGCTTGAGAATCTCAGCGACGTTTGGTATTTCTTCTTTTTTTTCTCAACCGTTAACATTAAAGAGTGTGTTCGTCTAAGGATGCTTGAAACAACTGATACCTATTTCCCAGTTATTTGATGAAAAAATTGATAATGAATGTTACCCCATATAAATGACGTCTAGTTGGACTACAATAAGAGTTATATTCAATTTGTAAGAAAGTAATCTGAGTGAGATTTTAGTGCGTATTGGATGGTTGGAGGCAGTGGGCCTTAGAAAGCCTTGGACATCACCCAGGTTTCGTGTTAGTTGGCCGGCACTCACCAGTCAGCAAGGCACATCTGCAACTGCCTTCAAGGAATTCATTTCCCTTCCGAGATTAAAACCCGCGTCACCCAGTGCTGCAGTTGACCAGAGACCTTACCAATGAAGTATTCGGGCCTGCGACTGACCTCCTGTAGGACTGTACTGGACACTAATAACTAGTTTGACATGTCTAGTCCTTTGTTTGGTGCAGACTGAATTCTATCAGCCGGCTTTACAGTGTGACCACCATTCTAGGTAGCTCACCATCACGGTGCACTTTGAATTGTTGACGAGTGCCAACTAGTACGAAACCTGGGTCCAAGGCTTCCTATGGCCCACTGCCTCCAACTATCAAGTTCCAACAATTCAAAGTGCACCGCAACAATTCAAAGTGCACCGTGATGTCAAATCACCTAGTGGCATAGTGGCCCCATTGCAAAGCTCACTGATAGAATTCAGTCTGCAACAAACACATAGGAGGACTAGACACAACACACTAGTTAATAGCTACTGTCCAATCAAAAATTTTAGTTCGGTTATTGTAAATTTCTTAAATCTTGGAGACTTTGTTCAACACATAATCGTATGTTCACAATCATTAATTTCTGGCTATCAAATATTTGATATGTGATGAATGTTATCCATATGAACAGATAAGTGGTTAGATTTTTGAATTTTGTTCAGGCTTTTCAATAATTTCGGTGTTAGCTTCGTCATGAACTGATATAGGCTAGAGAATCGTTGATAATGAAGGCGTACTGGACAGTTGTTTCGTCCTAGTTTGGGACTCTTCGGGACTCACTGGACAGTTTTACTGTGAGCAGTATTCAGACAATATCCTACTTCGAAATAAACCCATTTCTTTGGAGTATTACTTTGAAAGTGTAGCCAGGCTCATTCACTGAGCCAGAATCAAACTTCTGTTATCAACATATATAAAGTTAAAATCACCGACTTGTGTGCATATGGTTAAGGCGAACAAATTCATCGAAAGCATAATTAGTCGAAATATTTGAAAAAAATTATAGAGATAATAGAAAACATTCATGTCTAGAGAATACAGTTCAAGCACATACTCACCCACGTACAAAGTAATATCAGACCATAAAACTATTCATTCAAACTGATATTCATTGTATACGTGTTCAGTGTGCTACTGTGTCAAACTGAAAGACAGAGAAAATCTGAAATTTATATGTCTCTAACATAAGTAAGATTATTTTACCGACATGTTTGTGTTTGTACTTCTATAAGTAAAAATGGAAGTTATCATAAGAATCAAACTGTGCGTGGGAGTGAGTGAGAATAGAGGAATACGCTGCACTGACCGATAGGAAGACTCTGGAACATCTGGATTTCGCGTGTGGATGACTTATGTTTAATGTCACACACACACACACAAACTCGAAGACTTATAGGCAGGCAGGTATTGAAGAGACGACTGATTCCAGGTGAATATAGAGAAGGTGGAGATGGGGGTGATGAAGATAACCAACCAACCAAACAGCCAACAGGAACAACAACAACAATCACCAATCACCATCAACGGGAGAAAGAGATTTGATGGAGGCTACTTCCTACATTCACTTATCTAGTTAGCTAGGAAGTCAGCACGGTTTCAACTACGGACAGGCAGGCAGGTAGGCAGTTGGACGGCACGGATGAGGATGTCAAAGCCAGCCAAGTGGCTAGCCAGCCAGCTAGAATCAGAAAAGCAAGATACGCCTTCAACCATCAACCTGAAACCAGTTTGCAAATCTTCTGCTTCACTCACTCAGCCAGCTAGCTAACCAGCATGAAGAAGAAAATAGTTTCGGATTCTATTCAACACAAATGAGAAGTGAATCAGTCAGTGAGTTCTTCTCATCGGGTGAGAAACTTGTACTGCGTGTGAGTCAGTCAGTCAGTCAGTCGCGAAAAACATTTCCAGCAGCTAGTTACAGACTTTTATGAACAGCTGTCAGCTTCTCTGGCTGGCTCTCTATTGAAGATCAAATGACCAGCCAGAAGGTCTGGTGATGAAGGTAAACCAACAAAGCAAGAGCCGACTGCTTGACAAATATGTAGGAGGAAATGGAGATGGACTGATATACGCCATGAGGAGGCGGTCGAATGACATTGCGTTCGATACAAGTCATTGCTCCTGTGGAAGGTGGATGGGAAGCAACGAGTGTGTCATTACTGAGAGTGTAACATGAAGGAGATCGTGTGTCGGGTAAGATAAGGAGGAGTGGGCCCAACAAGCTGAAGAGGACAGCAGAAAATAGGGCATACTGGAGATGTGTTATTGAAGCCGTATGTTCCACTTGGAACCCAAGGTAATAATAATAAGAAGAAGTATGACACAACTGCTCTATTCCTCTGTACTCCGTTTTGAACTTCACCACCAGACTACTTACATTCCGTTCATCAGTAGTATATTTAAGTAGAAAGAATTTTTCAAACTGTGTTTATGATGCCACCGTACAAAAAAAATTCAGTCAATTTTACTTACTTTTACTTCTTTTATTATCTTCTGCACTGTCACTCATACATTATAGATATGGAATATGCATGAAAAATGATGAAATTTACTTGAGAATAGATATACTAAACAAAAATGTGTCACTGTTCATTCAATGTTCAATTTGATTTCTTTTCTGATTATTATTACAAAAGAAGAAGAAGAAAGAAGGAATTCCTGAAGAATCTTTAAGTCATCTCTAAAAGTATGATTTAAAATCTCTGCATAAGCATTTTAGAGAGTTCTGATTTTACTATTGTCAATAAAAAACTGAAATTCTTCAGCTGGATGGTGCGGTTTTTTCTATTTAAGGAAATGTGTGTTACACAACAGGTTACTGCTTCTTTACAACTTTGAGGCAAAGCGTTTAGAAGCGGGAGATGTAAGCATGCTAGCCACCTTTGGTCATATGTGCCTGAGTTCTGTTTGTTGTGTTAGGTAGTGTGATATGTTGTTAGATGGCGCAGCGGTTAGGACGCTCGCCGACCATGCACATGGTCCATGGTTCGATCCCCGGTCAGCCGACTCCTTCACCTAACTAAGTCAGTAATAAAGCTGGTAAAGAGGAAAGGTTGGGCATGAGGAGGCTAGCAACCCCATCCTGTAAAAATAATCACCACTGCTACAGAAAATTCAAGCCTCTAGCTTGAAGCCCCCCTATGTTCCACCACTGGTAACGTGAAGGAAATGAAAAAAAGATGACTGGATGTAATCGGTAGGAATGCTTGAATCACCTAGGATTTCTACTTGTTGGCAGCCATCAGAAAGGCGTATCTGCAATTGCCTTGAAGGAACTCATCTCCCTTCAGAGATTCAAACCAGAGCCACCAAGTGTTGTAGTTAGAGACGTTACCACTGATCAACTATTAGGGATGGCGATTGATCTTCTGCAGGACTGCAACGGATGATACTTTGATTAGACAGATGCGTCTTGTTGATCGGTGAGTGTCAACATGCATGAAACCTAGATCAAAACTTTCTGCTGATTATTTCGAACCATCTAACAATAGTTCAGAGTAAACTGTGATAGCCAGCAAGCCAGTCAGCATAGTGGCCACATTACAAACCTGACTGATGGAATTCAGTCTGCATTAAAGGAAAGACTTACTTACTGTCCAACCACAGTAGTCTGATATGGTCATTAATAGTGTGGTTACTTGTTAATCGATGAGTTTATGAAGTTACACTGATTAAGCTGGCTAGATTATGTGTTATGCATGCCGAGGAAATGAATTCCCCGACAAGTACTGTCGCCCTAGAGACGCCAAGCTTTAATTACTGGAAACTGTTAGTGACATTGCTCAAAAGCGTTATTCACAATCTGTGATCACTCATATCGATCAGTTTCTTATTCCTCGCCTTGTAACTGTTCCTTCTGACGTTCATTTATTGCAGTTCCTTTAAATTTCCTTTATATTTCTTACTTCTCTCTCTCTCTCTACCTTCATGTGTACTTTACGAAGAATGACAACTCGAATCGTTGTACTTTGGTGCGGAGTTCTATGCTGAGAATTCAATGCAGTTGATTAAGATTTACATCGCCTTAACTTTGCTCTCCTATAAATTTATACAGAAATCGGCTTAAGATTATTAATTCTCCCAACCAGAACCCTATGGTTCAGCTACTACATTACGATTTATTGGCTTGTTTCTTTTAAGTCTGCACCAACCACTAAAAAACGCCAACCGTTAGAAATGCTGACACTTTTGTTACCGACACTTTTGGTGTAATTCACACTGAAAGTTCAGTCAGTTTATCTCAAAGCTGGTCATCAATAAGTATTCAGTTGAAGAGTTTGTGTGAAATCCATGGCAAATTCCCATTGGGACATACAGAAAATCAAAACAAGTGATTCAGCGAAGAGACTCTTTTCAACAACGAATTTATTATCAAGCTGTACAATCGTATATATATATATATATATGGTTTTTTTAAAGAAATTATACCCGGTGAGGGAATTGAATCAAAGGTGTGAATACATGAAATAATAATAATAGCAGTATGAAATGCAATTAAAATATTTGTGATTACAATCATAGTTAAATGTCAAGTGGTAAAACAATTAATGTAATATACAGAATAATTCATAAGATATATCGATGTTGGAAACGGGTTTGTAATTGTGGGTTTAGCAGGCTAATATAAAAAATTACAAAACATGGTGTGAAATTTGATGAGATAGAATTAAATATTTTAAAGCCATTTTTGGATTTAGAATGACAAGTGGAACAAATGGAAACAATTCAAAGTGAGAATAGTAATAATAATCGTAGTAATGAGGGAAAGGTACATAGATTAAATAAATAAGTAAATGTCTATCTCTCTATGACCAAGGTAGAAGCAGGGATTGTACATACTACTTTTGTACACAGAGGTTTAGCTGGTTTAAATTCATGAATGGCTAGGGCATTCGCCTGGGAGCAAACCAACCAGGAACCGATTGCTCAACAAATAGGCAGGAAGAAAGGAGATGGATTGGCCATACTCTGAGGAAACCATCAAGTGACATCACTAGACAAGCCATTGCTCGAGTGGAACCGAAAAGGGAAGCGTCGAGTCGGTCCTCCAAGGGTGACTTGGAGGAGGTCATGTGAAGAGGAGATGAAAACGTGTGGGCAGACTTGGAGTCAGGTGAAGACTCTAGCAGAGAACCGAACGTAATGGAGACTTATGACTGAAGCCCTATGTTCCTCTAGGAATTAAAGGAAATAACAACAATAATAGGGCGTCCGCTGTCTTTAGAAGTTTATAACGAAGAAAACGCGGCCGGAAAGCCAGCAAGGATTCGATAGATGATCATTTTAAAATCATTGTCATGGTTGTTAGAATGACAGGAGTTGATCAGGTATTCTAGAATATAGCTTCGCACACCTTTCCTTTCTCCCTTGTAAAACCATCCTGCTGCAATATGTCCTCGTGAACGTGTGGAAAGCGGCGTTCTCTGGCTATCTCCAGTGTACCTTGCTCCATAAGAGGAGCAGCTGAACTGAATGATACACATGGAGGTGGCCACACGAGTAGCTCATCTTTCACAGAGATGGAGAACAACTTACGGCTGGCGAAGGTCATTTGGAGTTTCGCAGCAAAGAACGTCAAAGTAACTGATTTGGAGAGATGGTTTTTGAGGATATCTGAAGCTTGATCACCTTTGAATTACAAATTCATGAATAAGGCTTTGTTTGGAACTGAGTAAGTGACCAGTTTGGACCGCTTATCATCTTTCGTGTTACTGTCAATAAATCGGTTCGGGTAACCGTTTTCTGCTTTTAGGAAGGCAAGTTCTTACTCAATGCAATCAGAACTACAAATGTTTCTTATCCTAAAACAAAGCGAATGAATTAAGTTCCTTTTCCTGGAGATAGGCACCCAACTATAAAAATTAGTTAGCTGTCCATAATTAAATGAAAATATGGATCACAGCAGGATTCAGACCAGAGGTCTTTGAGATTTTTAGTCCAGTACTCTACTAGCTCAGTACAACTTCAGTCCTCATTCATTCAAAATAATAGTTATGATTATTCTTTTGAGTTCCTAGTGGAACTTCAGGTTTCACCAGGACATCCTTGCTTCCTTTTGTCCATTGTAGTCCTCTTTTGCTGGCTCTTCTTCATATAATCTCTTCTATGTCATTCTCAGACGAATACGCAACCCGTTGTTTCCCACTTGAGAGCCTCTCTCTCGGGTAAGTAGTGTTTTAAGGCTTCATCATCGAACAAAGCATAGAATGACAGTCACACCACTCTCTACCTCAACTTCATTGACTTCGAAAAGGTCTTCTACAGAAAGCGTTGACAGAGACGTAAATGGAAACTGCCTCACCACTACGGCGTGCAATGCCCAATTCTTTATCAACCTCATTCAACACCTGGCTATTTAACAATACCTACCACCTGTCAGCTGATCCACAATAGAAAACTCAGTGAGGCGTTCGAAGTGAATGCAGGAGTAAGACAAGGCTGGCTGCCTATTATCACCCATGATATTCTCAATTGTGGCTGACTGGATTATGCGTCAGACTGTGGGGAGCGAGGATTCAGGCATGCTCTAGACCACCGATAAGAAGACTTTAGAAGATCTGAATTTCGCATGTGGATGATACATGTCTAATTTCACACAAACTCGAGGACTTACAGGCGAAAAGCAACAAACTGGCAGAAGAGGCACGCAGACAGGTAGCGAAGACAGGACTACAGGTGAACATAGAGAAGGTGGGGACGGAGATGATGGAGGTAACCAGCGAACCGCAACAACAACAACAGCAACCAGCACTAATCACCATCAAATCGAAAGACCTAACAGAGGTCACTTCCTTCACTTATCTGGCCAGGAAGCATCGTTTCAAATATAGGTGGAATGGATGAAAATGTCAAAGCCAGTTAGAATCGGAAAGGCAAAATACGCCTTCATCAACCTGAAACCAGTTTGGAAATCTTCTGGATCACTCAGTATAAGGAAAAAGATTTTCATTTTCAACACCAATGTCAAGTCGGTCACTGCTTCTATACGGGTCAGAACTTGGCCAGCGTGTCACGAAAAGGATTTCCAACAGGTTGCAGTCTTTCATCAACAGCTACCTTCACTCCATACTGAAGATCAAATGGCAGGCCAGAAAGAATAAGTAACTAGAAAATCTGGCAGCAAACCGACTTAGAGCTGATTGCTCAACAAATATGTAAGAGGAAATGGAGATGGACTAATTGGGCATACACCATTTAAGAAGCCATCGAATGAGGCCATCGCCCGCCAGACATAGCCAAGTGGGAAGTGAGGAGTGGAGCGTCATTGAGAGGGTGACATGGAGAAGATGTTGTGTTGGGAAAGGAGGAGGAGCAGATGGGAGATTATGGGCAATCGTGGACCCATCTGAAAAGGATGGCAGAAAATAGAACAAAGTGGAGATGTGTTGTTGAAGCCCTATTTTCCACTAAGAACCCAAGGGAACAATAATAATATATAATAATATTGCAGATATAACCCTGCCACATTTATATGCATGCACATGATTACAATTGGATTGGTTTCTGAGTAAGGTTTCCATACTATCCAAAACATCCATTTTTTCCAAGTTACTTATTCTTCCAAAGCTCATTACGTTAAAGGTCAAAGGTAGTGAAGTACCACTGTGTAGTAGTAGTAGTAGTGCTATTAGCTAAATCGATATAATTCTTTCAGTTGTCATTTGTTCCTTTAATTTAGTCTACCTTAAAACATTTATGACAATAACAAAATGAGAGAGAAGCATCTCATGTATGCTTAAGTGAAGCGGATTTTCTACAAGACTATAAAATCTTAATTTATTGATTTTCATTATTATTAGAAAAAGCGCTGAGCAAAGAGTCACTCTTTTCGGCGGCACCATACTCAGGGTGTACAATCGCATATACATAGAAAGTAAATTTTTATCTTAACAACAAAAGGAATATTTCCAAAGATCTGACATTAGAATTGTAAAATTTTAAATAACAAATTACGTAGTGTAGAAAGCGTTAATCGGGTAGTAACTAGAGTCAGATTAAATAAATACATTGAATGGCGTACGTAATATAATTGACGAGACTGAGTACAATTCAACTAAAACTGGACAAAAGAACCTCAAGTTAACACGAGTGGTAATGAGGAGTAGAGATTCAATATGGGGTGGGGCGGGCGAAGAAAACAATACAATTAAGAAACGGAAAACACAAAAATTACATATTTGGTGTTAAGATAGATAGATAGATAGATAGATAGATAGATAGATAGATAGATAGATAGATAGATAGATAGATAGATAGATAGATAGATAGATAGATAGATAGATAGATAGATAGATAGATAGATAGATAGATAGATAGATAGATAGATAGATAGATAGATAGATAGATAGATAGATAGATAGATAGATAGATAGATAGATAGATAGATAGATAGATAGATAGATAGATAGATAGATAGATAGATAGATAGATAGATAGATAGATAGATAGATAGATAGATAGATAGATAGATAGATAGATAGATAGATAGATAGATCAAGTCCATTGTAGATTCAATGACTGTACAGACTTCTTGCGTATGAAGAGTGTAGGATTTAACATGTAAATCGCCGCAGTTGCTTCTGATCTGTTTGAAGAAGTTTGATTCATACTATTTTGGCAAGATTCTCACCTATTCTGTAGATAACTACTTGGAAGTTCGTTTTTGGGAGGCCTAGCCTGGTGTCCAGATTCAGTCGATCAGGTGTCCCAGGATAGAGTTACTGTGGCGGGGGAATCCTTTTTCATCTATATAAAACCATGTGTGAGTAGGTGTTTGATGATACGTTTGGATAGAAAACGCTGGGTAAAGCCAGTATACTCAATTCCACATGTAGAGCAGGTCAGGTGGCAGATGCACATTGATGAGGCAGCCAACAGTGGTAGCTCATCCACCTTCACGTTCACGCAAATCATTGGTTTCGTAGAGGAAGTTAGTCATCGAAGTTCAGTCGCGAAGAAGGTTTTCTTCAGTAAGCAAGACTGGTAGGCAGTCTTCCAGTGTTTCTGCCAACTATGAGTCTCCATTTGATTTGTACGTCCAAGTAGAGACACCTTTTGGGAGCAGAAAGTGTGGACGATTTACGTGGTTTAGGTTTCATGAATTTAGTTATGAAAGAAGTTTGTTCAGTCATTAAATCTACAATGGACTTGATCTATCTATCTACCTTAACACCAAATATGTAACTTTTGTATTTTCGTCTCCGAATTGTATTATATTCTTCGCCCACCTCACCCCATATTGAATCTCTACCCCTCACTTATTACCACTCTTATTAACTTGAATTTCTCTTGTCCAATTTTAGTTGAATTGTACTCAACCTCGTCAATTATATTACGTTATTTTGAAGTATTGTTTCTGTAAGGATTTCGTTTGATTGGTTGGAGGATTTCATCCTGAGCTGATATCAGTTAGAGAACCATTGGAAAACCAGCTACGAGTACTGGATGGGGTTAATGTGGAATTCAAGCAAATTTGGACTAGAGAAAGAGTCAAGTTACCAAGAGTGGTAGTAAGGGGTAGAGATTCAATATGCGGTGAGGTAGTGGAGGAAAATAATACAATTAGGGAAGAAACAAGCAAGAAAAAGACGTATATGGTGTAGATTTAATGACTGAAAAAACTTCTTTCATCACGAAATCCATGGAACTTAAACCAACAAAACCGCCCACACTTTCTGCTAACAAACAACGTCTCTACTTGGATCTACAATTCAACAGAAACTTATCGTCGGCAGAAATACTGAGAAACTGCCCGCCTGTCCCACTCACTGAAGAAAACATTCTTCGTGGCTGAACTTCGATAACTAAATTCCTCTACGAAACCGATGATCCACATGAACGTGAACGTGGATAAGCTACCACTGTTGGCTGCCTCATCAGTGTGCATATGCCAATTGACCTGCTCCATCTGGAGAGCTATGTATGTCGGCCGTACACAGCGTTTGCTATCCAAACGTATCATCAAACACTTACTTACTCACAATCATGGTTTTTTTAAAGGAGATAAACGATCCCCTCACCATAGCAGCTCTCTTCTGGAACACCTGACCGATAGAATCTGGACACCAAGTATAGCCTCCCACAAAACAACTTCGAATCTTGCCAAAAGAATACGAATCACACTTCTTCACACCTCAGAAGCAATGGCAGCGATTCACATGTTAAATTGTGAACTCTGCATACAAAAGAAGTTGGTTCAGTCATTAAATCTACACCGAACGTGATCTATCTATCTTAACACCAAATATGTAATTCTTACGTTTTTTGTTTCCTAATTGTATGATTTTCTTCCTCCATCCCACCCAATATTGAATCTCTACTCCTTATTACCACTCTTGTTAACTTGACCCTTTCTCTAGTCCAATTTTAGTCGAATTCTACTCAACCTCGTCAGTTATATTACGTCATTTTCAAGTATTGATTTTGTAGGGATTTTGTTTGATTGGTTGAAAGATTTCATCATGAGCTGACATCAGTTAGAGAACCATTGGAACACCAGCAATGGAGTACTGGACATGTGTTTCGTCCTCGTTTGAGAGTCTTCATCAGTACGCTCCCCTTCAATTTGCTTATT
Source organism: Trichobilharzia szidati (assembly GCA_944472155.2). NCBI lineage: Eukaryota > Metazoa > Platyhelminthes > Trematoda > Strigeidida > Schistosomatidae > Trichobilharzia > Trichobilharzia szidati. Next base: position 20,791,882 of record OX235276.1, on the reverse strand, counting down.
TAATCTTATTTTAGTTTCTACCAGATTAACGCCTTCTACATTACGTAATTTTTTATCCAGAAGAAACTTATAATTCTAATGACACATGTTTGGAAATATTCCTTTCGTTGCTAAGAGAAATTTACTCTGTATAAATTGAATTACACAGCTTGAGATTGATATCTCTGAAAAGAGTGACTCTTCACCGAACGCCTTTTGTTTCACGTCATTATTAGGAGACAAACTTGTTTCATAATGGGCACCAAGACATCTTCCACACAGAATCTCATGGTTTGTGCAAGGACTAAGATAATGTCTAGACGCCCAGACTGAAGCAAGTGGTTGTCTTGAGGGACAAAACCACCTTCCCACCCTGCGACAGCCTTTGACTTGAAGTGTCATCCACATAGTAGTGGAACAGCGTTAGAAGCTACGTTTCCATGATTGGTTTCTGACCAAAACAGCTTCATGTACCGTACGATCCTTTTAGATTCTGGAGCCCATGTACACCACAGGTTTGGATACAGGGTCTTCCCGATCCCCTGGATAGACCAGAATGTCCACTAGTCCTATTGTAAGCGCCAGAAGTTCTCATTCGCCGTTTCACCTGGTAGGGGCTATCAACGCGTGACCAAATGACAGCATTTAGATTATTATTATTGTTTCCTTTAATTCCTAGAGGAACATAGGGCTCCAGCCGTGCGTCTCCATTGCGTTCGGTTCTCTGCTAGAGTCTTCACCTGGCTCCAAGTCTGCTCACACGTTTTCATCTCCTCTTCACATGACCTCCTCCAGGTCACCCTTGCACTGACGACCAACTCGCCGCTTCCCTTTCGGGTTCCACTCGAGCAATGGCTTGTCTAGTGATGTCACTTGATGGTTTGTTTTCTCAGAGTATGGCCAATCCACCTCCATTTCTTCCTGCCTATTTGTTGCACAATCGGTTCCTGGTTGGTTCGCTCCCAGAGATCCCTCTGTTGCTGATCCTTCCTGGCCGGCCATCTGATCTTGAGTATTGAGCGAAGACAACTGTTAATGAAGTTCTGTAGTTTGCTTGAGATGCTCTTTATGACGTACAGTAGCACTGACTTCACATTGGAGTTGAAAATCCGGATCTTATTTTTGATGCTGACTGCTGTTGACCTCCACACAGACTTGAAGAGTAGTGAAAGCTTGTCTTGCTTTTCCGATTCTTGCTTTGATATCCTCGTCAGTTCCGCCTGATGACAGCATTTAGAGAGGAAGTAATGAAGTCTACCCACTCCTCATCCCTATCAGATCATTCATGGAGAGGGGGGGGCATAAAATCCTAACATTGACACTGTACATAATATGTACATAATATACGCACACTGTCAACAGATTTCTGATTGTCTTCTGTCAACGTGAGTAACTTCATGTTTTGAACGGTGTTAGTTCGGATCTTAAAGGAGACATCAGTCCCTTAAGCCATAGCAGACACGCTCTACTGATGAGTACCAAGAGTCACAAAACCTAGGTTAGTCAAAACTTCCAAAGTATTACTTAGTAGTAGAGAAATTGTGCCATGTGGTACTTATAAGATTTATCAGTAGTATATTTACGTAAAGAAATATATTTACATAAATAAAGAGCAAATGATACAGCATTGTTGAGATACATGGGAGACGTGAAAGGAACACAAAGAAACACACACAGTATGAAGGAAGGGCAGAGGAGTAACACAACACGGAAGATCTGTGTAAATGGTGCTTTGAAGAAGATGACGTTTACATAATTTGGCTACAAAATAGAGATACCAAATTGCCAATAAACATTCCTTCATCAAGTCACCTCATTACTTTCATTCCCGTCCCACTCCACCTATCTGACCTTGATCAACTAACTTCAAACACTGTTCTTCTATTTTCGTTTGTTTATTAGATGTATCACACAGTGAGTGAAACAGTATTATTTACTGGATGACGGTTTCGAACAAAATTTATTACTGTTCATAATCATATCAATTGTAATCACACGACTTCGAAACTTGAGTTTTATAGTTTTCTTTGTTTTCTCCAATTTGTCGTAGGGGGAGTAGAATTTTCCAGATATCGTGGACAGGTGATGAATCATTCCTATTACATGTATTTGTAGTTGATTCGATAAACAAAGCTTCTGTTATCAATCTCTCCCTCCATTCACCCTGTGACATTAGATTTTAAAACTGTCATCCTATCCCACATCCTATTGTATGGTTGTGTGTAACTGCATGTAGTGCTAAAGCTGAACTATTCTCTAGATTTCTTATCTTATTCGGGTCAACCAATCTAGATTTTGCTAGGTTTTTATGTTCGGCTAGTCTGACTGCCCCTGTTCTACTAGTTTGACCTATGTATTTGACCTGACAATCATTGCAGCAGGGTATTAGATAAACTAAATTGTTTTGTTTTAAAGGCTCCACAGGATCCTTTAACCGACAAAGCTTGTTTCTAATTGAGTTTGTGGTTGGTTTGAATGCCAGCCAGTAAGGTTTCTGAGGTTCCTTCCTTGTATGGAATTACTACTGATGATTTAGATTCCTTATTGTTGGTGTTGTCATTGTCTTGCGCATATTTGACATGCATGTCGTCATTATTATTATTATTATTATTATTATTATCACTATCACTACTAACATTATTTATTTTATTTTTACATTTCCCTACATATTTCCTGACTAATTTATCAGGGTAATTATTAAGTTTCAAGGCTTCTTTTATGTGTATCACTTCCTGTCTTAGATTTTCTTTGGTACTACTTAGTTTTTGTGCCCTATTATCACTTAAACATTTCACCAATCCTATTTTTACTGACATAGGATGGGATGATCGGAAGTCCAAATATCTATTTGAATGTGTGGCTTTCCTGTAAACACTAGTGTGTTTTAACTTCCCATCTTCTTTCCTTTTTACGCTGCAATCTAACATTGGAAGCTCCCCTTCCTGACTTTCCAATTCATAAGTGAATTGAATTGCCTCCACCTTTGAGTTAATGTGTTCGAAAAATCTATCTATATCCTGTGTTCTAAGTACAGTGAATGTGTCATCTACATACCTCCACCATACTTTTGGGGTGGGGCGTGAATGTTTCAATCGTTGTGTTTTCCCACCAATCCATGAATATATCTACTACAACCGGGGATATTGGTAATCCCATGGCAACTCCCTCAGTTTTACACCTACATTAACTCTTCTTCTCGTTCAAACGTGTAGGTTGTATATTCTTAAAATAAATAACCCAACAATTACTTACTATCCAATATATAAAGCAAAAAAAGTCCACATTTACATGAAGTTGAAGACACCTCGGAACGGTTTATCCTTACTTACATAGCTATTATTTATTATTATTATTATAGTATCCTTTAATTCCTACAGGAACATAGGGCTTCAACCGTGCGTCTCCATTGCGTTCTGTTCTCTGCTAGAGTCTTCACCTGGCTCCAAGTCTGCCCACACGTTTTCATCTCCTCTTCACATGACCTCCTCCAAGTCACCCTTACACTGACGACCAACTCGCCGCTTCCCTTTCGGGTTCCACTCGAGCAATGGCTTGTCTAGTGATGTCACTTGATGGTTTCCTCAGAGTATGGCCAATCCATCTCCATTTCTTCCTGCCTATTTGTTGCACAATCGGTTCCTGGTTGGTTCGCTCATTGCCAGAGATCCCTGTTGCTGATCTTTTCTGGCCGGCCATCTGATCTTGAGTATTGAGCGAAGACAACTGTTAATGAAGGTCTGTAGTTTGTTTGAGATGCTCTTTATGACGCGCTGGCCAAGTCTCTGATCCGTATAGTAGCACTGACTGACTTCACATTGGAGTTGAAAATCCGGATCTTATTTTTGATGCTGAGTGCTGTTGACTTCCACACAGACTTGAGAGTGGTGAAAGCTTGTCTTGCTTTTCCGATTCTTGCTTTGGTATCCTCGTCAGTTCCGCCTGTAGTTGAAACGATGCTTCCCAGGTAGGTGGGTGAAGGAGGTTGTTTCTTTCAGGTTCCTCCCATTTATGCTGATTGTTGTCAGTTGTTGTTGTTGCTGTTGGTGGTGTTGGCCAGGAATCTTCATCATCACCTCCGTTTTCTCTATGTTCACCTGAAGTCCTATCTTCTCTGGATGCTTCTTCTGCCAACTTGTTGCTTTTCGTTTGCATGTCTTCCAGTTTGTGGGAAATCAGACATATATCATCGGCGAAGTCCAGATCCTCCAAGTTTTTTGTGTGTGTCCATTTTATGCCTATTTCCTCATTGCCCACTGTTTGTCGCATTATCCAGTCTACTGCAATCAAGAAAATCATTGGCGATAGTAGGCAGCCAGCTTGTCTTACTCCTGTCCTCACTTCGAAGGGTTCCGTAAGTTTCCCGTTGTGGATTACTTGGCATGCAGCATTGTCCTACAGCTGTTGGATGAGATGTATAATTGTCGGTGGCACCCCTTGGTAGTAGCGAAGTAGTTGCCAAATCACCTCTCGATCGACGCTGTCTGCTGAGGGGGTATTTTCAAAGTCGATGAAGTTGAGATAGAGAGGTGACTGCCATTCCAGGCTTTGTTCAATGATGATCCGTAATGTGGCGATCTCATCAATACATGACTTGTTTCTCCTGTTCCGGTCGAAGGTTTTCATCCAGAGCTTGTTTGATTCTCTCCAGAATGATGCGGCTTAGTATTTTGCTTGGGATGGACAGGAGCATAATTCCGCGCCACTTCTTGCATTGACTTAAGTCTCCTTTCTTTGGTAGTTTGAATTACTTACATAGCTAGCTACCTAACACAATTGAATGTAGACTATTCATTCAGTCCACATTTACAATTGACCAAAAGTGTTTGGTGAAATTGATTTTAAAGGAATATGGATTCGTGAGGCTTTCTGCTTACAAGCTAGTAGTCACCTCATTCTCTCTCTCTCTCTCTCTCTCTCTATATATATATATATATATGTATATATATTAAAGTTATATATGTTAGGTATATATAAACACATTTGTACAACAGTTAATTGAATGCTCAAACAGCATAGTTTAAGAGTAGGCGAGGTGTATCAACAGAATGGACGACTTGCTTATAGTTTTGTATGACACTATATGACACTAGTTTGAATAATAATAATAGTGAGAGTACCACTTATCTCTCTAGCTCTCTATCTACCTATCTCACTCACACTCACACTCTCACTCATAGTCTGCCTCTAACCAACCACTTCTGATCTTTGTTTCTTGCTTTCTTGCTTTCTTTCTTTGCTTCTTTCAGCGTTGAAAAAAAACGGTAAACATACAAGATAATGTTCTTTTATGTTGAAATGTCTGTAATATTACTATTACTATTAGTATTACTAATACTACTATAAATGATTATAACAATAATAATAATAATAATAATAATGATAATGATAACAGTGATATTTATGATAACATTAATGTCATAATCCAACTTCTCGGATGATGTGTATCGTACGATTCTGTGAACTGAGATTAATGATGAGCATTTTATTTACCATATTATTAATATATTAAATATATAAAATAAAATAATTAGAATGTGACAACAAGCCAATGTGATGAAGAAAGTGAATTTAAAAGTAGCAAAAAATAAAAAACGTATAAATACATATATGTATATGATATATTATTTTTAAGTTATATAATCCTTCTTCTATTGACTTCTTAACTATTATTATTAATATCAATATTGTTTCCTTTAGTTCCTAGAGAGGAACATAGAACTTCAGCCGCTCGCGTCTCCATTGCGTTCGGGGTTCTCCGCCAACGTTTTCGTCTGACTCCACGTCTGCTAACATGCTTTCATCATCTCCTCTTCATATGACCTCCTCCTCCTCCATGTCACCCTCTTACCGACGACAAACTAACTCAGTAACCTCTTCCCGTTCAGGTTCCACTCGAGAGATGGCCTGGAGTGTGATGTCACTCACTTGATGGTTTGTTTTCTAAGAGTATGGCCACAATCCAATCCACCTCTATTGCTGCCTGCAGATTTGTTGCACAGTCGGTTCCAGAGATTCCTCCCTGTTGCCGTTCTTTTCTGGCCGGCCATCTGATCTTGAGTAGTATTGAGTGAAGACAGCTATTGATGACGCGCCAATTCTCTGATCCGTATAGTAAGTGGCACTGACTTCACTGACTTGGAGTTGAAAATCCGGATCTTATTTTTCATGCTGAGTAGTGCTGTTGATCTCCACACAGACTTCATGAGAGGAATGAAAGCTTGTCTTGCTTTCCCAATCCTCCTCGCCGCTTTGATATCCTCATCAGTTCCAACCGCCTGTAGCTGAAGCGATGCTTCCCAGGTAGTTGGGTGGGTAGGTGAAGGAGGTTGCTTCTTTCAGATTCCTCCCATTTATGCTGGCTGATTAATGTCTGTTGTTGTGGTTGTTGCTGTTGGCCAGGAATCTTCATCACCTACCTCTGTTTTCTCTATGTTCACCTGAAGTCCTATCTTATCTGGATGCTTCTTCTGTCAACTTGTTGCTTTTCACCTGCATATCTTCCAGTTTGTGGGAAGTTAGTTAGTTAGTTAGTGGTACGATGTATCTTCCTTTAACCACACATCCATTTTTACTTTGTACCCAACCTTCCTCTGACATAAACTGAGTTTTTGAGTCGAGCTGTTAACTGGTTTTATTCTTATCTCTCTGCCTTACTCATCGATGTGTGTGCCCCTCAAGATGCTTTTGTCTCACCTTCATCTTTTCTCCTCCTCCTTCTTACATGACTTGCCTCTTTCGGAAGAAATCAACTGCATTAAGTAGGCTGATGATTTGGCTGTCTTGTTGCCATTTATGCCTTGATCTAACTGTTCCAAACATTTTGTCTGACATCAGCAAGTGGTTAAGTCGTCTGACGTTAAATCCCTACAAATATCTGACAGTTAACTTCGCCTTTAAGCATAAAGGTGATCTTCACGAACTGATCAGTTCAGAAAGACGCTTTAACATAGAGAGCATTGAATTAGAAACCTCTGAATGGTTCTATCCTCTGACATTTCTTGGTTGTTCCATATCTTGGCGATTTCTTAGGAAGTGTTCCGTCTGATCTACTACATTAAGAAGTTTACATTTACATCTTACCTCTTGTTCTTTATGCTACCCCCTCAGTCTTTCCTGGGCTATTCAAGCGGGACTGTGTCATATTACGAAGGCTGTTAAAGGTTGTCAATAGGGCAAACTGTGTGCCGCTAAGTTAGCTCGTTACTATTGTAATCGACAGACACCTAAGCTCATGTGACATATGATTTAAATCCATATTGTCAGACTGTCAGCGCCCTCTGTACTTACAGAAGTCCCCTTGTATCTCACCACATGGGACTAGAGGTCATTATAAAGGACTATATGCTTTCACAATACCCTATTTGACCAGTCAGTATTCTATGTGATTGAGAAGATTTGTAGCTCAGGTGGATGATTCTGATGTGGTTGTGTTCTCTGAGCTGGATAGTTAATTTGCGGAGCTTTCATCACCCTACTAGGTGACATCTTCAGCGCATACTTCAATTTGTTGAAGTGAGCTTTTAGATTTCTCCACGAGTTTATTAATCATCTCTCCCGGTGACCTTGGACGTGATTGGTTGTTTTTGTGTGCTTTCACACCTTCTAGGCTACTTGTATTGTCACTCATTGTTTCTTTGACTTGAACTTTGACCCTTTGTGTGTGGGGTTTCTTTCTTATCGGTTGATAAATTTTGTCTATCTCGATGCGTCTATTGATTGATGATTCACTGGAATGCCAAGCTTCTAAAAATTCTCTAGCATTCTTGTTGTTTCCTCTGTCTAATATTTGAACCTTGTCCCAGTCGAATTGATGTCTGTGTTTGTCTGTATGCAGTGAGGCGATATGAGGGAGTGGATATCATGTCTTTTGACGGCTAGCTTATGCTCATGGATACGAAGACGAAGATGAGGGCATCCACTTTGGCAGATGTAGTGTTTTTCGCAGTTGATGCAATTTATTTTGTAGATGATGTTGGTTTTATCTACTTTCGCTGTTGAGTCTTTTGGCTGGCACAGAACCAATTGAGTGAAGTGATTTTGTTGGTTTATGTGCGACGTCAATTCCTAAAGGTTTGAAGAGTTCTGTAGTGATTTCTGAGATGTTCTTTATTTATGGTAGGGCGATTTTCTTTGTGCTTTCCCTGGGGGCTTTTGGTTTGATAGGTTGGCTTGGGAGTATACGTCTTTTGGTGAAATTCCGTGGATACCCATTTTTTTGGAAGACGTCCACGAGATATCTTTCTTCAGTTTTTCTTAAGGTGGGAGTGCTGCAATGAGTCCTGGCCCTCTTGAATAGTGTTTGTATACAATTCCTTTTTGTGTGCTATTGGACTGTTGCTGTTGTAATTTAGGATTTGGTTTGTGTTAGTTGATTTTCTATAGACTTCAGTTTCTAATTCCCCTGTGGTTGTTCCAAGAACATAAGCTATCCGTCAAAAGACATGATATCCACTCCCTCATATCGCTCCACTACACACAGAAAACCATGGACATCAATTCGACTGGGACAACGTTCAAATATTAGACAGGGGTAACACCAAGAATGCTAGAGAATTTTTGGAAGCCTGGTATTCCAGTGAATCGTCAATCAATAGACAAAATTTACCAACCAATGAGAAGGAAATCTCACACACAATGTGCCAAAGTTCAAGTCAAGGAAACAATCAGTACCATTACAAGTAGCCAAGAGGGTATGAAGACACGCGAAAGCAACCAAAGAGTCACGTTCAAGGTCACCCACAAGGGGAGATGACTAATAGTGAACTCGTGGAGAAATCTAAAAGCTCATTTCAATAAATTGAAGTATGTGCTGAAGATGTTGCCTAGTGTTGGGGCGATGAAAGCTTCGCAAATTAACTATCCAGCTCAGAGAACACAACCACATCAGGATAGAGAATGTGTTAAGCGTGAAAGTTACAACGTACTATGTAACTGGCGAAATAATTGGCTATTTTATCTTCTCCCATTTGTAAATTATGATGATACTATTCCAACCATCTTATAATTCCAGCCATTAAAATTATTATCATCGTTTCACACTTTACTGTCACTACTGTAGGGAACTTTATGGCGAGCTCGGTAACAGAACAAGGACAAGATCCCGCATCTGACCACTTCTAAGTGTGTATATCAGTTCACCTGTTGCTGTGGAGCCAGGTACATTGGTCATTAGACGCGCATACTGTCAAAAAGGGTCGAAGAAAACTATCCAGCGTTGCTACAGAAAGGAAGCAGTGACCGTATAAGGAGTGCGATAATCGGGCACCTTGTCACCACTGGTCACTGCAGCTCAACAAACGCCCCCTCCTTCAAAGTGATCTACAAAGTGAAGAAGAACCTTCCAAAGACAATACGTTTCCGTCTTCTTTGCATTGCAGAAGCCTTAGCCATTCAGTTGGAATAATCAGAACTATGCACACAAAACAGAAAATTATTCAGCCACTTCTACTCTCATGGTAACTACTCTGTTGATTTGACTTAGCTTTTGTTCGTATGCCTATTTTTCTATCTACCACTTATTTTGTTTCCATGTACACCCTGAGCGCAACTCTTTCATCAAACTATTCATGTTATTGCGTAACTCTTCTTTAACAATCGTTTGTGACAACTCATCACTTTTGTTACCATCTTCTTATATCAACATCCAGTTCCTCAGAACGCTTTTTCGATTACGTAACTCCACCAAAAACTTACAAATTGTATTTTCGTTCGACAAATTTAATGTACACACATATGCAAAATTACTGTATATATTTGCGATTGAACAGCTGTGAAAATGAATTTGACCCTGAAAAGAGACTCTTCTCTGAACTACTGATCTTCTCGTGGAAAATACCCATTGGAACATTAGATTGAGAAGAAGAAGAAGTTCAGCAAAGATATCTTTTCGGCGATTTCATTTTCAAAAGCTGTACAATCGCATTTAAATACATAATTTTATATGGAGACAATTCTTATTTGATTCTACATAATTATGACAGCGAATAAAAGGTGATAATTATTTCCAACTAGATATGGTTTTACGAGAGGCTTAGAAACAAAATTACGCAGGATTAGAACGGATATCAAGTGTGTAAAAATGAGCTTGGAAACAAAATAATAATTTACAACTTGAGATGGGAATCAGGAGGTGCGAATATAGATTACAAGAGCCTTAGATCTTCTGTCTATTAATGTTCGAATGGGGATTTTTCATGAATAAAAATCCAAGTTGATGAAACGACATTGTAACAGTATGTTATAAAAATACACTTAAGGGATTATATAAATTGATGGTTACGCAGTTAAAGTCCACTGCTACAAATTATTAATATAATCCACCACCGGTTGTAGAATAGTCTTCGGATGAGGATGAGAGATTCCTGAAAAATCCATTAAATAGTAAAGACTAGTGAGAAGACGAAGCGTTGAGCAGCACACTGTATTTTAAATTGTACTTCGCAGTTATGTATATTTCAATATGAATCGTATTAAACAAAAGTTGTGTACAGTGTCTCTATTTTTAACATCTAACAAAAAATGTACGCTAGTATTGTTAATAGACTCCGCAGAACTTTGGTTGCCTTTACCCTATAATATTACTTTGTTTTTGTTGTTGCCGGGTAGATTAGATGTAATACTGCGCCAAAATGCTAAGAATTCTACACTGTATCATAAGTACTGTTTTGAAATAAAACGAATCATTACTATTATTATTATTAGTTATGTTTTAATGATAGCTGACAGTGGTATCCAGTAGAAGCGCCCACTGCCCATCCCTCTGAACGTCAAATCGTTGTCCATTGGTCCACTGAATCAACAAAAGCCATCTTGTTTTTTATGGATTCAATTTTCAGACGGAACACTGTCATCCACGGAGGAAAAGACATGTTGAGTTGATGAGCCCGAACAGGACGAAATGCACATTCTAGATGATTCTGCTTCAACTTATTAAGCCTAGAAATACAGAGACAGATGCCTAAAGATCTCATGTATGAAAAATGAGGCTGATGACTTCGGTGATTGTATATATATATATATATATATATATATATATATATAACCAGCTGAGACAGAGAGCACAATTAATTCAATATCATCCACCTGAGCTATACATCTTCTCCATTATTACAATAAATTCTTTTAGGATTAGAGATAGACTCCATTGCGGATAAAATTTATTTTGATAAAGTCTCACACAGTGTTACACAGTAATATTTACTGATGACCACGTTTCGAGTACAATTTATTATTGCGCATAATCATATCAAGGTACTCACACAACTTTCTAACTTCGTTTGTATGGTTCCAGTTTTTCTCATCTCTTGATTTCACTGGTAGTAATATCTTCCATTTCTTTGGTATTCGCATTGAGTCATTTCTGTTGCATGTATTGGATGTAGATTCTGTGAACAAAGATTCAGTAATCAACCTCTCTCGCTCTCAACTTGCCCATATTACTTTTTAGAATTTTGACTCTCTCCCACCCTATTGTGTGTGGTTGTGTGTTAATGCATGCAGTGCGATTGCTGCCGACCTTTTTTCTAAATTACTCATCTGTCTTCGCGGGGTCAGTCATTATAACCTTAACCACTAAATTCTTATGTTCCGACAATCTGACTACACCCGATCTACTAGTTTCACCTATGTAGTTGATCTCACTCATGGTCATTGCAAGGCATGTTGTAAATTATATTATTTTGTTTAATTGGGTCAACCTACATAGCTTATGCAGCCTAAGTGAGTTTCTAGGTTTGAATGTTACCCTAATTCCTGCTTTATTAAGAATCCTACATAGGCTCTGAGATAAATTTTATCCAAAATGGAATTATACTCTACCAGAGTGCATAAGTTCTGTCCTTATATCACAGAAAGACGCCTTGATGAAAACAAAATGCTTAATAGTTCTGTCACCGAGTCAGTCTGTTTCAAACATCAGAATTTCCTCCTACTTCCAAGACAAAACTTCATTTGTCTGTGAATAATTCCATCCAGAATTGTACTTAACTGATATTAGTATCAGTTGCATAGCATTCGAGGTGTTGATAAATTAGATTGGCTGGGAGAAAAGAAACACCATAAGGTTGGGTATTTATTCCGTCGATAAGAAATCGTGATATTTTTACATCAAGTTGAGGTGGGAGGAGAAGCAGGAGGTGTGAGATTATGAGCAATAGTCTTCGCAGCCAGCTCAGTAGGACAGCATAAAAAATGATGGAAAAGATTTGTAGCTCAGGTGGATGATTTTGATGTGGTTGTGTTCTCTGAACTGGATAGTTAATTTGCGAAGCTTTCATCTCCCCGACACTAGGCAACATCTTCAGCGCATACTTCAATTTATTGAAGTGAGCTTTTAGATTTCTCCACGAGTTCACTATTAGTCATCTCCCCTTGTGGGTAACCTTGAACGTGACTCTTTGATTGTTTTTGTATGTGTTTTCACACCCTCTTGGCTACTTGTAATGGTACTGATTGTTTCCTTGACTTGAACTTTGGCACTTTGTGTGTAAGATTTCCTTCTCATTGGTTGGTAAATTTTGTCTATTAATTGACGATTCACTGGAATATCAGGCTTCCAAAAATTCTCTAGCATTCTTGGTGTTACTCCAGTTTAATATTTGAACGTTGTCCCAGTCGAATTGATGTCCATGGTTTTCTGTGTGTAGTGGAACGATATGTGGGAGTGGATGTCATGTCTTTTGACGGCTAGTTTATGTTCATGGATACGAAGACGAAAGGGACGTCCACTTTGGCAGTTGTTACAATTTATTTTGTAGATGATGTTGGTTTTATCTTCTTTCGCTGGTGAGTCTTGTGATTGACACAGAACCAACTGAGTGAAGTGATTTTGTTGGTTTATGTGTGACGTCAATTCCTAAAGGTTTGAAGAGTCTTGCAGTGATTTCTGAGATATCCTTTAAATATGGTAGGGCGACTTTCTTTGTGCTTTCCTTGGGGACTTTTGGTTTTATAGGTTGGCTTGGGGGTTTATGTCTTTTGATGAAGTTCCGTGGATATCCATTCTTTTGGATAGACACATCGAGATAGACAAAATTTATCAACCAATAAGAAAGAAACCTCACACACAAAGGGTCAAAGTTCAAGTCAAAGAAACAATCACTTCCAATACAAGTAGCCCAGAGGGTGTGAAAACACACAAAAACAACCAAAGAGTCACGTCCAAGATCCCCAGGTGAGATGATCAATAAACTCGTGGAGAAATCTAAAAGCCCATTTCAAACTGAAGTATGCGCTGAAGATGTTGCCTAGTGTTGGGGCGATGAAAGCTTCGCAAATTAACTATCCAGCTCAAAGAACACAACCACATCAAAAACAGCATAAAATAGAATGGAGTGTAGATGTGTTGTTGAAGCCGTATGTATGTTCCACTGGGAACCCAAGAGAATAATAACAATAATAGCGGAAAATTATCATATTTTAATTCATGGAAAATCTCATTTCACTTGCTTCTGTAAAGGTAGGTATATCAGTTGTTCAACACAGATTCTGTCCAAAAGAGATCAAGAACACTATTCAGTTTGTTTACAAAAAGAGATATAAGCTATTCTAGAAAGAGCGCAATAATAACTGAGAATCCTCTTCATACCAGTGACTTTATCTCAAAAACATGTTTTTCTTCATAGTTGTCTCAAAGACGAAAGATACGCTACCAAAGTCATTTAGAGTCCATACCATCTTATCTGTATTGCTGAAGACTTGGATATAGAAACAGAGAAGCATGAGCTTCTTCAACCTCTTCCTTTCTTGATATTAATCTCCTCCTGTATATTCTGGAATCATTAATAAGACTAAATATGCCAGAACAATCCTTTTGGTTCTTTCACCCAATTTTATTCCTACGTACCACTGTAACAGTGGGAGACGAAGACTTGGTAAAGGCAACTATATTTACTATTCCGTATCTCTCTATAACCAAATTATGTACACCTCATCTTCAACGCACCATCTGCACAGATCTGCAGTGTTTTGCTACTCCTCTGCCCTTCCTTCATACGGTGTGTGTGTTTCTTTGTCTTCCTTTCACATCTCCCATGCATCTCCGAAAGCAACTCTGAATCACTTGCTTTCTGTGAGGTCAAATCTATCTCCCTGCTATTTTATGTTTTTTCATGCTAATGAACATCTATTTATATACTACTGATAAATCTTATCAGTAGCACACGCCACACTACCAACTCCTTCACTTATCTCACCGACATCGTTTCACCTAAACACAGATGTAGATGTCAAAGCCAGGCAGAGAAGTTCAAGTCAGACGATCATCACTATGAAATTAGTTTGGAGATCTACGGCACTTTGTAAGTTTTAACACTAATACCAAGTCAGTGAGTGTTTCTTTTTGTGGTTCATAGACTTGGCACAAATGTCATCGAAAGCATTTCTTGCAGGCTGCTTACTGCAGACTCTTTCGTCGATAGCTGTCTTCTGCGCTTTGACAGTGAAGATCAAGTCGTCAGCCATGGAATTGTAGCGAGCGGCTAACCAGTTAACAATTTATTGCTCAACAAACACTAAGGAGACCATTGAGTGACCTTACATGCTAAACAGGCCCTCAAGTAGGGCTCAAATTGGAAGCGATGAATGGTGTGACAGAGCGTAGCATGATGCACACTGTGTGAGGAGGGAATCAGCGCTTGAGGCAATCATGAAGCCAGCTGAAAGTGGCGGTAGAGAAACGTGTGCAGTGAAGATGCAATGCTGAAGCCCTATATTCCACTCGGAACCCAAAAGTATAAAAATAATGATTAGTTATCAATCACCTTGTCTGTACTTCCGTGTTCATTTTGGTATTAAGTGGTGGCTTAAGTATTTTGTCTTATTAGGGAACTTCTTGCACCTAGTTGTAGTTCCACTATTCCTTGATTAACACTCACTAATCTGTGCGTCTGTGGCACAGAGGTTAGGACTCTCACCGACCATGCACATGGTCCGGGTTTCGATCCCCTGGCGACACACACCTGATATCAATGGTCGGCCTGCAAAATTTGGGCTTCCGATATCACATGCTGAAAATTCCATACTTGTACGAAAAATACAGTGTGGAATCAAGCTGCAATAAAAAAATGTATTCTAATAGTGAGCATGTACCTTTAAATATAAAACTACTGGACATATTCACCGAAACAAATTGTAAATAGTTATGGTTGTGTGTCTGTGGTACGGTGGTAGAATGATCTCCAACTATGCATGTGGTTCGGGGTTCGATCCCCGGCCACTGCACGCACTCCTTCCTTTACCTCGCTAAGCCAGTAATAAGACTGGTAAAGACAGAAGGTTAGGCATGAGGCGACTAGCAATCTCATCCTGTAAAAATAATCACCACTGCTACAGAAACTTCAAGCCTCTAGCTTGAAGCTCTATGTTCCACTGGGAACGTAAAGGAGTAAAAAAAAATGATTGTACAAGTGTAATAAATGAAATCGCTGAACCATATGTTATCTCATTCTAGAAAACTGATTGTCATAAGAGTTGATTTGTAGGTATTTAATTTATATTTTTAAGTTTGATATCAGTTAAAGAAGCTTTGAAAACCAGTACTTCAGTACTGGACAGTCAGCTGTTTCTTCAGCCTAGCATGGGACTCATCGGTAGTACGCTCCCAACGGGTTTTGAACCCAGGACCTTCAGGTTACAAGGCGAGTTCGTAAACCATTCAGCCACTGAGATCCAACTCATTGGCGAGTTCATGACTTTAACTTCTACCAATCTGATGCTCGTTAGTCAACGGTCAAAGAATGAAGTTGCCTGGAGTTCTAGATGGAAGTCGTGACCAGTGAGGTCCATTCTGTCGACAGTGAGGATGCAGTTCCCGCCGATGACATTGGTTAGTGTCAGTTGCGTAGAAATCACAAATTGTTAGAAGCTAGAATTAATGGGATGGCCGTCGAATCAGGTCCCAGTGGCTGGATTTTCTATGAGCTTGCCTTGTAACCGATAGGTCCTGGGTTCGAACCTTGGCAGTGCGGTCGGTGTGTGCTGCCGATGAGTCTCAAACTAGACTGACGAAACAGCTGGCTATTCGGTACTCCAATGCTGTTTTTCAACGGTTCTCTAACTGATATCAATCCGTAGTCAAACTTGAAAAATAAGATTATTATTGTATCTGTTGAGATGCTCACTAGAGACTGACCTTATTTAGTAACTTGGGGTACTAGTGAGAAGTCGTGACCAGCTGGGTACAGCAGGTTGAAGGTGAGGTGGTAACTCATCATCGAAGAAGACATTGCGAAGTCGTCGCTCTATATCGCACATAAATTGGCAAAAGTTAGAATTCATGCACTGACTGACCACCATTGGATTGGCTGGTCCTAGTGAGTGGCTTCATTGTCTACGAGCTAGCTCGCTCGCCTTGTAACCAGAGGGTTCTGGGTTCGAACCCTGTCGGTGGGGTGTCGGTGTGTACTGCTGAAGAGTTAGTCCCAAACTAGGCTGTTGAGACAGCTCACTATCCAGTTCTGCCAACTGGTTTTCCAATGCTTTTCTAACTGATGTCAGCTCATGATGAAATCCTCCAACCAGTCAAACAAAATCCCTACAAAACCAATACTTGGAAAGATGAAATAATTAAACAGTATGAAAGCGAAAACGGGAAGGTTTCAAAAACACTAACAACATCAAGAAGCAGAATTCAATGTATTCTGATGCAGGATACATCAGTTTATTCACTACAAAATAAACTGACCAGTTTCCTTGTGATATAAAAAATTGAGTGTGATCATGGTAATATAACCTTCAGAGGAATCTTTAAAACGAAGGCACTCAAAATATACTACGGGTGATAAATTCTTATGGACGCTAATTGCTTAGGAGTTGTTCTGATTGCTTCATTAGTTATGCCATGAATATACTTGGAATATTCACTAGCAAGTCATTCACGACTTTCTTCAACTGTTACCTCAGATTAATGAAGGGTAAATCTCAAATCTTTAGGAAATTAATGCCCTTCTGGAAATTAAAAACTGAATTGAAGTCACTTGATGCCATTATCAACTCATATAATCTTCCTGGAAGCTGATATCAAACATCAGTCCAATGTTTTGTTAGTTTGTTTTTTTTTCTGTCTGAGGCTGACGAAAGAGTCACCGTACTATCAGTGGATCGTTCATTTTGAAATGTATATTAAAAAACAAATCAGCAGATAGTGATTAGAATGATATCGTTCAATAATCAATTCCTTCGTATTTGTGTGACAAACGTACTAGGCTGAAAGTGATTACAAAATATTGTGAAATAGGAGACAATGGTGGTGATTAGTCATAATAGATTCGTAGAATGTAGGGTTGGGTAGGAAAAATTGACAAGTCAGTTCAAGTTATATAGGGCTCACAATTAGGTAGGTTCGACTACGGGTTGAAGAACATTTACCAGCTTGGTTCAGCAAAGGGGAAATTAAATGCATAAAAGGCTTGATCCTTTCACACTTGACTGATATTTGACATCGGATCGATGCCAACACAACCTTCAGGGTTATACACCGAATTCCAAAGTTGTTATCACGTACATTTCACTTACGTCTCCTACGCATAGCTAAAGCTGTTGCAATAAGATCGACTAAACTGGAACTTTGTATCCAAAAAGAACACATCCAGACGCTGTTCCTACCGTGGCCAAACTTGGATTGACGATTCTTCTTCTCTTGATTTTTTTTCTTTCTTTGCTTATTATTACAATTAGTATTATTCGTCATGATTTATATCCTTCACGCCAACATTCTCTCATTACTATCGAATTTTCCATTTATACTATCCGGATTTATTATTGGTGGCATTATCTCTTTTCTCAATATATGCCTCCACCTGTTTCATTAGACACATAGTGGTTATTTCATTATGAACTTCTCATTGCAGTCTTACCATATTCGACTCTTTAATACATACCACTTTGGACTAGCCACTGACTCACCTGACACCTTTTATAACCTTGAACTGGCTTGTCGATCTGAATTCCGCTTGAGTTAAATTTCTTGTTAAATAATACATTATCTTTCACTAACTGTCGTAGTCAGGTTTTGAGTTTCATCCTCAGCAGTGGACAGCAACTACTCCACCATAGTTCACTAATATTATGATAACTCCGTGTCATAAACTGATAGATAGAGTCACTGAATTCTCCAACCCACCGACTGGATGGTTTACATGCTCAACTTCATAACCTAAAAGGGTCCGGGGGTTCCATCCTTGACTAGGGTCATAGTTGTACAGTGACAGCCTAACTGAGATATCGATTAGTGGCGAAATCTTTCTTGATTAAGTTAAGCAAAAAAAGTTCTCTCTTAGAAAAAGAAAAAAGATATATAAAGTCAAACATATATACACTTAGAATTATTGACCTTAAAATTGATAAATCATGTTTTTTCTGCCATCAAATTTGCACACGCATACACGCGCGTATTTTTTCGATCGATAAAACCTTGATATGAATACTCTTCACTAAGGATAGTATTAAATAATGAGTAATAATAATATAGTCACAGTGACACCAAGAGGTCCAACACCAAGCTGTCCTCACAGACATGCATACTTCTTCTCAATGACCTTAAATTCTATAGAAGAATGATGAAATCACAGGACAAACATGTCTACACATGTATTACAATAGGTATGAATACCATTCCGATAATAACAATAATAATAATAAGTGACAAATACTACTATTATTACTGCTGATACTACTAATATCAATTTATGCTAATGCTTCTTCTTTTGTTCTGTTCTGCTTGTGTTTTGTGCGGCTTACACTCCTGTAAAAGTTGCATCTCGCTATTTGATGTCATCACGGAGATTGGCTAACCAACCACTGACACCGCAATTAACCAAAAACGTCAACAACGTCAACAACAACAGTAGTTTCTACTATAACAATGACATCAACATGAAAAACACAAAAACACCAAAAAACAAACAAAAAAAACAAAAACAGAAATAATGAATTGAGGTCATTGACAATGACAATGACAACACAACAATTTGACAAACAAGGTGTTTATTTTTATTTGTTTTGTTCAGGAGTTAAACTGCGGAATAGAAGAAGAAATCAAAGCTTCTCTCTTGGTCTCTTTCTGTATGTGTGTGGGGGTGTGTAAATACTTTTTTAAAAATTTATTTGTAAAATTTATTTATTTGTTTGTTTATTTATTTATTTATTCAGAATGACCTTAGAAAAAGTATATTTCTATGAAAAGATGCACACCGCTATCATGTCTATGTAGCTTTCTGTTTAATTTACATATGATAACCTGTAATAGAATTGATTTGTGAATAGTGTTCACGCAAGTATTGGTTTGTAGGGATCTGATTGATTGATTGGTTAAAGGATTTCATTATGATGAACTGACACATCGGTTAGAGGAGCATTTTGAAACTAGGGAGTCTATGGGCAGCCAGATGTACGCACCAATACACCGCACTGATAGGGTTAGAACACAGGAGCTTCTGGTTACAAGGTGTTGAGCTAGGTCGTGGATAATTAAGCCACTCACTGGGATCCACCAATCCAATGGCCACTCAATGGATGAATTCCAACTTCTGCGAATTCATGCACGATATTGCGCGACTGTAAATAGCCATCAATGTCACCGGTGGCGAGTATTTGTCCTCACACTCGACCACCTCGACCGTAACCCACTGATGCACTCCTTTTACCTCCCTAAGCCAGTAATAAGACTAGTAAAGAAGGAAGGTTGGGAAGGACGCTACCAACTCCCTCCCGTAAGAGCAAACACCATTGCTACCTCGACTTCAACTGGAAACTTAAAAGAATAAATAACAGAAGCACTTTTACAAGATAATGTAGTTAACTATCCAGCGTTGTGCAGTTTGAATACGTTTCTAATAAATAGTTATTAAAAAAATTAGTGTTTTGAGTTCTCCAGTGTAACAGTTTACGTGCTCAACAACAGTTTTTTCTGAACAAAGCAAGAACTACAGTTTTAGCGGAATAAAATGATACCATCTTTTTCTTCGTTTCCTTCTCGTCAACTGCTTACAGGGCAAAGAAATTATGAAAAATGAAAGTCATGCTTCACACTTACTAAGATTATTCAATGATACACACGCCAATATTGAGTTCACAATGGAACATGAAAGTGACGGAAAGTTCCACTTCCTCGACTAGAAGAGGGTAATCTTCAAAGGTCAATTTATCGAAAGCTTACATGGATAGGACAATACTTACTTTTTAATAGCTTTTGTCCAAATAGCTTTAAACGAGGAGAATATGCTCTACAGAGAAACTAGAAGAAGAATTTGAGTTTCTTGAAAAGACATTGAAGAGCGATGGTTACCCTGAAAGGTTCATCAACAAGTATGGAAGATCTGAAGTTACGAATGAAAAACAAATCACAGTAAGAAAAAAGCCAATCTATTTTGAGCTTGATTATAAAGGCGAAAGCATTGCAGCGATGATGAACGGAAGGCTGAGCACATCACTAGCCATAGCCTATCTTGCAGCTAAGCTCGTTCCCGTCTATCGAACAACTTACTCTTTGATGTAATCAAAAATCGATAGATATCCTTCTCATGTTAACTCCAACTGTATATACAAATTTACATGTATCTGCGGGAGCAGTTACATTGGAAGGATAGAAAGAAGGGCATATCTGCGATTTTCTGAATATGTACCAAAAAGCTTACGTTTAAAAGGAACAAATGCTGTAAACAGTGCCATCGCCAGGCATCTGCTTGTCACGGGGCATGAAGTGGACGTCAAAAAGTCGTTCAAAATTATCAATAAGCAAAAGAGCTCAATTATCCTTAAGTTTGCTGAAGCCATTTCCATCAAGCGCCTGAAATCTGATTTGTGCGTCCAGAAAGAAGCGGTTATCAGTCTTTCTTTGCCCTGGTAACTAGATATATTTTTTCATCCGAATGCGAGATGCTGAAAAGTTTTCATTTTGTATGATTATTATTGCTCGGAATTGTGTTCAATATTGCATATATATGTATATATTATTAGTGTGTGTGTATATTGATCGACTGATTTCTGTTTAAAATGAACTCTGTGTAAGTATGTTAAATTGTTTTTGTAGATACATTTAATAATGTTTTTGCCCTGTAAGCAGCTGATGAGAAGGCAACGAAATAAAAGATGGTACCATTTTATTCTGCTAAAACTGTAGTTCTTGCTTTGTCCAAATTCATTAAGGGCAATAAATGCATGAAACAGTTTTTCTTATTCCATGTACATCTACATTTAACTGTTCTCAGGGTGGTGTCAGTATTCGCTTCTCTAACACCACTTCCAACTAGCTTCAGTAATGCATAAAAACATTAAATTTCCACTCAATATGATCTCCTCCATTTCAACACCGATCACACTACTCGTTACTGCCCATGAGAGTTCCACTCAGAGACCGACATAGCGTGTAATACCACTTCGTATTTCACCAGAGCTTAGGCCTCCATTCCCTTCTGCCTATTTGTGGAAGAGTAGATTCTTGGTTGGCCCACTATCTGACACCGTTGATTTCTGTTTATTCAGTATCCAGTAAAGACTGCAGCTACTGATGAAAGTTTGTCGCTTATTTGAAACACTTTTAATGACACACCCAATCTTTTTGTGTTATATACAAGCACTAACATTTCCATTCTGACCTGCCTTGTTTCTTCTGATCCTTGGTAGCGTTGACATCCTCATCTGTGACAATCTTTTCACTCCCCCATGGTTTGTCTCACGACACAGTTCACCACAATCAAGAAGATTTTCGGTGATATTAGACAACGATATCCTGGATGGCATAAAAACAAATAAAGTACTGAACATGCAGTCAGTATATCATTTCACCGTTTTGTTTGTCACTCTTAACATTGCTCACACACACACACACACACTCATCAGTTCCGTCCGCCTGTAGTTGAAACGATGCTTCTCAGGTAGACAGGCAGGTAAAGGAGATTGCTCCTTCCAGATTCCTCCCATTTCTGCTAATTATTGTCTGCTGTTTTTGCTGTTGCTGTTGGCTAGGAATCTTCATCATCACCTCCGTTTTCTCTATGTTCACCTGAGGTCCTATCTTCTCTGGATGCTTCTTCTGCCAAACTGTTGTTTTTCACTTGCATATCTTCCAATTTGTAGGAAATCAGACAAATATCGTCGGCGGAGTCTAGATCCTCCAAGATTTTGTGTAGGTCCATTTTATGCCTGTCTCCTCGTTGCCCGGCCCACTGTCTGTCTGTCGCATTATCCAGTCTACTGCAATCAGGAAATTAATCATTGGAGATAGTAGGCAGCCAGCTTGTCTTACACCCTTCTTCACTTCTACGAAGGATTCCGTGAGTTTCCCGTTGTCGATTACTCGGTATACAGCATTGTCCTACAACTGTTGGATGAGATGTATAATTGTCGGTGGCACCCCTTGGCTGTAGCGAAGTAGTAACTAAATCACCTCTCAATCCACGCTGTGCTGTCAAGGGCTTTTCAAAGTCAATGAATTTGATGTAAAGAGAGATGTGACTACTATTCCAAGCTCTGTTCAATGACGACCCGTAGTACTGCGATTTGATCGATGCATGACTTGTTTCTCCTGAATCCAGCCTGTTCCGGTCGAAATTTTTCATCCAGTGTGTTTGATTCTCTCCAGGATGATGCGGGTTAGTATTTTGCTTGGGATGGACAGGAGCATAATTCCGCGCCAGTTCTTGCATTTACCTAAGTCCCCTTTCTTTGGCAGTTTGAATAAGTATCCTTTCTTCCAATCCGCAGGTACTTTGCCTTCTTTCCACACCTTCTCCAGTAGTGGTGGCATCAAGTCCACTGATGTCTCTCGGTTCATTTTCAAAGCCTCTACTGGGATTCCATCTGGTCCTGCAGCTTTTCCAGTTTTTAGAATCTTTATTGCCTTCAGGATTTCTGTTCTCATCGGGGGCTTGATGTCCACTGGTAGTTCTGCCTCGGCTGTTGGTATTATTGGGCGTGTTGTAGGTGGTGGTCGATTTACAAGTCTTTTGAAGTGTTCAGCCCAATATTTCCTCTGCTCCACCTCTTTGGTGACTGGCTTTCCATTGTCATCCTTCACTGGCTTTATTTGTGTCGAACTTTTGCCCGAAAGGTACCTAGTTGTTTGGTAGAGTGTTGCGAGGTCTCCTTTGCCTGCACTGCCGCTTGTTCTGCTTCATTTGCCATAGCTTCATAATATTTTCTTTTGTCTTCTCTGGCACTCTTCTTTACTCTTTTATTCAGTATCTTGCAGCTTGCATTCAACTCCTGTTTTTGTTGCTCATCGACACACTGGATAATCTTTTGTTTCACCATCCTTCTCTCTTCTATTAGTCTCCATGTATCTGTAGTGAACCACTATCTGTCCTGTCTCTTCTTTCTGCCTAGAACTTCCATGCAGGTTTGACTCCACATCGCTTTCAGGCTGTTCCAGTGCTTTTCAGTGCGACGCTGGTCTCTTCGCTAGTGTTGATTTGTGTCTCCGCCTTTTTCCTAATGTTTGCAGTGAAGATATCCGTTGTGGCCTGATCCTTCAGTTTTTCAGTATTGAACTTGGCTTGTCTGACTTGTCTGCAGCTCCTTTATACGCACATATACTACTGATAAATCGTATCATCAGTAGCATACACGCAACACTATGATCTTCTGATTACAAAGTTTATAAATTCTAACTCCTATCAATTTTATCATTTTAGTGAGACTAGCACCACCAGCCAATTTTATCATGGCTGCTGGGTATTTTTTTCCTCCACTCACTCCCACCCAGATTGGTTCCACTGGTAAATTGGATTTGTTTCAAATCGGTTTGTTTGTTTTCTGTTTTCTTCATTTTTCACTCTAAATAAGAACACAAAATGTGTTACTTGAGATCAATTAGAATCCAGCTTCGTTCTTTTGCTAATCAGGTTCATAAGCATGAATTGTTTACGCTTAGAAAGAGATAAATATGGATAGATTTGTGCTTATGTACCCACACACACATGAGGTTCAAATTTATATTGTGCAGTTGTCTTATGTATGTCCAAACCAAGTTCACTTTTAACAGTTTGAAAAAATATTTGGGCATTGGGTATATGGATAGCCATTTTAACAAAGGCTGTTTCTGTATTTTTCATTCAGCGAATGAAAAACAAAACGATATTCGTGTTGTGTTTTCGTGACCGTTATCTATTTAATGTTGCTGCTAATAGCTGCCTTATCAAAGTAGTAGTATTATTAAACCAGAATTTACAAAATCCACTCAGCTTATATATATGTAGCAAACTTGATCATCGTTCATCAGCATGGGGTCATTTTTGTGTAGTCCAGTTGGTCATTTGGTAAAGATAACAAAACCAAGTGTGTGTGTGTGTGTAGATTGTTGGATTTGATAAGTGAAAAACTTTGACCGGAACAGGCTGGATTCAGGAGAAACAAGTCATGCATCGATCAAATCGCAACACTACATATCATCCATCATTGAACAGAGTTTGGAATGGTAGTCACATCTCTCTCTACCTCAAATTCATTGACTTTGAAAAGGCCTTCAACAGCTCAGCGTCAATAGAGAGGTGATTTGTCAACTACTTCGCTACTACCAAGGGGTGTCGCTGACAATTATATATCTCATCCAACAGTTGTACGACAATGCTGCATGCGAAGTATTCCACAACGGGAAACTCACGGAATCTTCCGAAATGAAGACGGGAGTAAGACAAGCTGGCTGGCTGCCTGCTGTCTCCAATGAATTTCCCGATTGCAAGCAGTGGACTGTACAATGTGACAGACTGTGGGCAATGAGGAGATAGGCATAAAATGGACCCAAATAAAAAAAACTTCGTGGATCTGGACTTCGCCGATGAAATATGTGTGATTTCCCACAAACTGGAAGATATGCAAGTGAAAAGAAACAAGTTGGTGATAGAAGAAGCATCAAAGATAGGAGGGACTTCAGGTAAACACAGAGGGAACAGAGGTAGGTGAGGAAGATTCCTGGTCAAAAACAACAGTAACAGCAAAAATAACAAACAACAATCAACATAAATGGCAGGAATCTGAAAGAAACAACCTCCTTCACTTACTCACCTACCTGCCCGGGAAGCATCGTTTCAACTCCAGGAGGACAGAGCTGACGAGGATATCAAAGTAGCGAGGATCGGGAAAGAAAGGCAAGCTTTGATTTCTCTGAAGTCCGTGTGGAGATCAACAGCACTACTCAGCATGGAAAATAGGATCCGGATTTTCAACCACAATATGAAGTCAGTG
Source organism: Trichobilharzia szidati (assembly GCA_944472155.2). NCBI lineage: Eukaryota > Metazoa > Platyhelminthes > Trematoda > Strigeidida > Schistosomatidae > Trichobilharzia > Trichobilharzia szidati. Next base: position 20,766,727 of record OX235276.1, on the reverse strand, counting down.
GTACTATACAGATCAGAGACTTGGCGTCGCGCCACGTCAGGAAGGGTGCTTCGAACAAACTACATACCTTCATCAACAGCTGCCTTCTTTCCATACTCAAGATCAGATGGCCGGAAAAGAAGGGAAACATGGATCTCTGACAATGAACGAACCAACGTAGCAGGAACCAAGTGTACAAGAAATATGCAGGAAGAAATGGAGGTAGACTGGCCATACTCTGAGAAAACAAACCATCAGGTGACATCACATGCCAAAACATCAATCGTGTGAAACCCAAATGGGAAGCAGCGAGTTAGTTGGTCGTCAGTGCGTGGGTAACATGGAGGAGGTCATGTGAAGAGGAGATGAAAGCACGTGGGTAGACGTGGAGCCAGGTGAAAACGTTGGCAGAGAGCCGAACGCAATGGAAACGTGCGGCTGAAGCCCTTTGTTCCTCTAGGAATTAAAGTAAACAATAATAAGTTATAATAATAAGGTTATAAAAGCAGCGCGTGTTTACATAATGAAATTGCTTATCACATTCTTGTTGGTTTTGTCATTTCATGAGGGATTAGGGTGCTGTAAGCAGGTCAGATTCTGGTTTAGTCCATCATTCCTATTCAGTTCAGACAATTTGGATTCCATGTGATATGAAATGCTTCTGATGATGTGGCATGTTCTTTGTGATTTCTGAAATCCTTTTTCCGGATTATTTCAATATTGTCAAAATAAATTTTGTGACCTGATTCTATAGCGTGTAGACCATTTTCGGTTGACGATTTTTTAAGCTTTTCTTGTTCACCAACTGGATGCTCCATGGTTTTTATTTATTCTGATCTTGACTTCTCTCTGGCGATGTTTGTCTGATGTATATCGCATCACATTCCAAGTATTTTATTTTATCGACACAATTAGATAGAGAATCTTTAGGGATCTGGTCTTTTATATGGACAAGGTGGTCTCGTAGTGTGTCTGATGTTTTGAAGAAAACTCTGATGTCGAGCTTATTGAGTGAGTACTCTTCTGATATCATATGACGTCTCTGGTCTATATGGAATGACGACTGTTGAGGTCCATGTTTTCGGAATACGTGTTTTCGACCATATTTAATGTCATTGTTGCTGCTTTTGTATAATTTTATACACTCATCAAATCCAACAGTCATCTACACCTGGTTTTGTTATCTTTACCAATTGGCCAATTTGACAATGCAAAAATTACCCCACGTTGAGGAACGATGATTAAGTTGTCACATAATATAAACTGAGTGGATTTTGTAAATTCTGGTTTAATAATACTACACTGATAAAGCTATTGACAGCAGCATTAAATAGCGAAACGTCAGTAAAACCACTAACAATGTCGGTTTGCTTTCCATTCATTGGGAAATACAAAAACAAAAACCTTGCCTCCAACTATCTAATATCATCAAATCAATGTGTGCACTGTGATGGCTAGCTACCTAGTGGCATGGTGGCCACACTGCAAACCTGACTGATAGAATTCAGTCTGCACCAAAAAAGAAAGGACTAACCACATCACACTAGTTACTACAGTCCTACAGGACGTCAACCGCGAGTCCGAATAGCTCAATGGTAACGCCTCTGACTGACTGCAGGCGGCACTGGGTGATGAGGCGGGTTCGAGTCTCAGAAGGGAGATGAGTTCCTTCAAGGCAGTTGCAGATACGTCTTGCTGACTGGTAGTGAGTGCCAGTCAACTAGTACGAAACCTAGGTGGTGTCCAAGGCTTCCTGTAGCCGATTGCCTCCAATCATCTTACCTTTAATATATATATATATATATATATAAAACTTGGGCACTGTGGTAGTAAGTAATTGTATATTAGTTTGTTTATTAGATGTATCATACAGTGAAACAGTATTATTTACTGGATGACGTCTCGAACAAAATTTATTACCGTTCATAATCATTCCATCAATTGTGATTACACGACTTCGAAACTTGAGTTTTATAGTTTTCTTTCTTCTCTCCTATTTGTCGTCGTTCAGGTAGTAGAATTTTCCAGATATCTGGGACAGGTGTTGAGTCATTCCTATTACATGTATTTGCAGTTGATTCGATAAACAAAGCTTCTGTTATCAATCTCTCCCTATACCCTTTGACATTAGATTTTAAAACTGTCATCTTATCCCATCATCCTATTGTATGATTGTGTGTAACTGCATGTAGTGCTTGCGATAGCTGAACTATTCTCTAGATTTCTTATCTTATTCGCGTCAACCAATCTAGATTTTGCTAGGATTTTATGTTCAGCTAGTCTGACTGCCCCTGTTCTACTAGTTTGACCTATGTATTTAACCTGATAATCATTCCAGCAGGGTATTAGATAAACTAAATTGTTTTGTTTAATTGACTCCACAGGATCCTTTAACCGACAAAGCATGTTTCTAAATGAGTTTGTGGGCAGTTTGAATGCCAGCCACTTTTATTCCTGCCTTATTAAGAATTCTGGGTAAGGTTTCCGAGGTTCCTTCCTTGTATGGAATTACTACTGATGATTTAGATTCCTTATTGTTGGTGTCGTCATTAATAATAATGTTATTATTATTTTTATTATTGTTATCATTATTATTATTATCACTATCGCTACTATCATTATTTATTTTATTTTTACATTTCCTTACATATTTCCTGACTAATTTATCCGGGTAATTATTAAGTTTCAAGGCTTCTTTTATGTGTATCACTTCCTGTCTTAGATTTTCTTTGGTGCTACTTAGTTTTTGTGCTGTCACTTAAACATTTTACCAATCCTATTTTTACTGACATAGGATGGGATGATTGGAAGTCCAAATATCTGTTTGAATGTGTGGCTTTCCTGTAAACATTAGTGTGTTTAACTTCCCATCTTCTTTCCTTTTTACGCTACAATCTAACATTGGAAGCTCCCCTTCCTGACTTTCCAATTCATAAGTGAATTGAATTGCCTCTACCTTCGAGTTTATGTGTTCGAAAAAATCTTTCTATATCTTGTGTTCTAAGTACAGTGAATGTGTCATCTACATACCTCCACCATAATTTTGGGGCAGGGGTGAACGTCTCAATCTCCATGTTTTCCCACCAGTCCATGAATATATCTGCTACAACCGGAGATATTGGTGATCCCATGGCAACTCCCTCAGTTTGTTTGTTTGCTTATTTTCTCCTGGAATTTAAATACTTTGGAAGTCAGGCATAGCTGTACTCCCAGCATTATAGCCTCTAATAGTGGCACTTTCGTCCTAAGTTCGAGTTCTTGGTCAGAAATGAGTTCGTTTCTGACTGCCTCTATAGCTATATTTATTATTGGTATACGTGTATATAAACTGACAATGTCAAAGCTGACCATTTTTTTTCTTCATTATCTAATTTTAAATTATCTAATCTATGTTTTGGTTCATAAGAATTAGTTAGTCTAGATTTCGAGTGGATTTTTAGGGAATTTAATATCATGACTAAATATTTAGATAATTCATAAGTAGGTGAATTTCTAAAATCAACTATAGGCCTAATAGGGTAACCTGACTTATAAACTTTAACAATACCATACGTCCTACTGGGGTTATCTAACCTTTAATATAATTCCATTATGGGGAAATTTTATTTTGATAGAGTCTCACAGTGTTATACAGTAATATTTACTGATGACGTTTCGAGCACAATTTATTGCTCATAATCATATCAAGTTAATCACACGACTTCCTAAATTCATTTATATAGTTCCGTTGTAATTCACTTGATTTGATTGGTAGTAATATTTTCCATATTTCTGGTATGAGTGATGAATCATTCCTATTGCATGTGTTGGGTGTAGATTCGATGAACAAGTATTCAGTAATCAACCTCTCTCTCCACCTACCTAGATTACTTTTTAGAATTTTAACCCTCTCCCACCTTATTGTGTGGTTGTGTGTTAATGCATGCATTGCAATTGCCGAGCTTTTTTCTAAATTACTTATCTTCTCTGGGTCAACCATTCTTACCTTAGCTAAATTCTTATTTTCTGACAATCTGACTACCCCTGACCTACTAGTTTGACCTATGTAGTTGACCTCACAGTCATTGCAGGGTATTTTGTAAATTATATTATTTTGTCTAATTGGGTCCACTGGGTCCTTTAACCTACAGAGCTTGTCCCTGAGTGAGTCTGTATGTTTAAATGACACTCTAATTCCTGCTTTATTTAGAATCCTACGTAGGGTCTCAGATGTCCCCTCTTTATATGGTATAACTGTAGATGACTTATATTCTCTCTTATTTATGTTATTACTACCAGTTTCAAAATTCTTTTTGTTTTTCTTTTGGCGTTTTTCAATCTTCCTAATGAATTTTAGAGGATATTTATTTAGAACCAACGCCTCTTCTATCTGTTTTATTCCATCATTTAGGTCTTTTTTTTGTGCTACGTAGTGCCATTGCTCGGTTTGTTAAACACTTTACTAAGCCTGCCTTAACAGTTAACGGATGAGATGAATTAAAGTCTAAATATCTATTAGCAAAAATGCGTTGGTTTTATATAAACACTAGTGTGTAGTTTGCCTTCTTCTGTTCGTTTTATTTTACAATCTAACATCATAGCTAATTCTCCTTGATCATTTTCGGTTTCAAATGTGAATTTTATTCTCTCCACTAGTGAGTTTATGTGTGTCAAGAAGCTGGAGAGAGATATGTTCTGTTTTTAACACTGAGTGAAAGTGTCATCCACATATCTCCACCATATTTTTGGAGTAGGATTAAACGCATTAAGTGCCATATTTTCCCAGCTATCCATAAATATATTCTTTTATTCTTATATCAATGATACTTTAATATAATTGTATAATTCTCACTGAAGACATAAAGTTAACACAGTCTTGAATTCAAATAGTCTAGAACCGAAGAAAAATGCCTGTTCCGTTATTTGTTTTTTTATATTTCCATATTTTTGTTTATTTGTTCTCTATTCGCTTGTTCCTTAAGTAAACTAAACAAAATTGTATGCAAAACTTATCAAATTTCATAAATATATAACAGTGACTTTCTACTCTTGTCTTCATAATTACGGAGTATATTATATTAATATGTTTGTATTAGCTAGAGAAATAGCTGAACGATGTGCGCGTCGACGTAGGCATATTCTCATGTAGGCAGGTGCATAGAATGTGTGTTGTACGTAGGCATACACACACACAAACAGACACGCCCACACACGCACACATGCACACACACACGTGGGATTCTTTGAATTTGTTAGCCAGTGTAAGTGGATAGATAATTCACAATGGAGGTCTATGTGACACAGAGACTGTAGACTGTTTGTTAATCACATACTCTGTGTGTGAGCGTGTGTGTTCTGTTCTGTTCTGTTCTGGAACACCCAAGGATGAACAGGGTGCATGAGAAAATAATCAAGCTATCTGCTGTTGTGATGTAATCTCAGGGTGTCTGTGATATTTAGCCTATATACACATATATATATTTTACGCATATTTATGTTTATTTTTTTAAAAGCAGTGCCATGAAATTTAGTTGTTCTTTTACTTTTTTGTGACTTTCTCGAGAAATTTCAATGGCACTGCATTTAATCCATTCTGTAGTTAGTTTGTTACTTTGCTAGTTGCTACGGTTTCTAGGATTTCATTTCTGGCATGTATATTGTGGTTCCGTTTTTTCATAGTGTTGCCAGGTGCCTTGTGATACTGTGAGGAATTTTATCAAAAATTCTAGGTTGGGTTTTTTTTTCTTCTGATAGATTTGGATCTGATCTTTGAATTACAGTTTCACATATCTTAATAATTTTCTGCAGTTTGGTTTATAAGGGTTACTTATGTTTCTACGAGTTGATTACGGATTGATATCAGTTAGAGAACCATTGAAAACCAGGGAGTACTGGACAGCTGCTGTTTCATCCTAGTTTGAGAATCATCGGCAGTACGCACCCACCACAAGGGTTAGAACCCAGGACCTTCCGGTTACAAGGCAAGCTAGCGCGTAGACCATTGAGCCATTAACCCTTACAAACTTAACTATAGAAAATTATTCTGATGCTCGCTAGTGACTTGCTACAGGATGGAGTTTCTTGGAGTTCTAGTGAGAAGTCGTGACCAGTGAGGTCCAATTAGAAGTCACGTGTGTGGATGGATGTCCCACCAACGACAGTGGTTTGGGTCGTGCTTAATCACGAATTGGTAGAAGTTAAAATTCATGGGCTAGCCATTGAATCGGGTCCCAGTGGCTGAATGGTATACGAGCTTGCCTTGTAACCGGAAAGTCCTGGGTTCGAATCCCAGTGGGTGTGTACTGCCGATGATCCCCAAACTAGGATGAAACGGCAGCTGTCCCTGGTTTTCAATGGTTCTCTAACTGATATCAATCCGTTATCAACTCGTAAAAATACCTTAATAATAATTATTATTATTAGTGAAGCAATGCTTTGTATTTATTAATTTGTTTCTAAGTCAGTTCTTGTATACGGGTGAGAAACTGGCACTGCGCGTGAGTCAGTCACGAAAATCACTTCCAATAGGCTAGTGACAGACTTTTATTATTAACAGTTGCCCACTTCGCTGGCTGACTCCACAGTGAAGATCAAATGGCCGGCGGCCGACCGACCGACTGGCTGGCCAGGTTCCAGCGGATGGAAAGTCTACAGACTTGCCTTGTAAACGGAAGGTTCAGTCAGTAGCGACACTGAGGGATGGACTCGTGACGTTAGATATGATGCATTGACCAGTGAGTGTAAAACGACACACAGGTTGTAGAATTTATCACTGTGTAGGGCTCTTTGGTGAATACATATTTTTGAAGACATTCGACTTACAATCCTCTTAACAATATTTTACATAGTCGCCAACCGGTCATTTATTATGACTACATTGTGTCTATTATAATTATTATTCCCACGGGGTTTCGAGTGGAGCATAGGGCTTCAGTAACACATCTACACTCCCTTCTATTTTCTGCTGTCCTCTTCAGCCTGCTGTGCCCATGATTCATCATAATCTCTCATCTCCTCAACACACGATCTCTTTTATTTCACACTCACACTGACCACTCCTACTCAACGCTTCTCATCCACCTTCCACTCCAGCGATGGCCTGCATTGTGTGTGATGTCATTCGACAGACGGCCTTCTCAGTGGCGTGTATGCCTAATCGATCTCCATTCCCTCCTGTATATATATATATTGTTGAGTAATGGTTTCTTCGTTGGTCACTGTCAGCCAGAGTTTCTTGTCGCCAATTCTTTCTGGCCGGCTGGCTAGTGGCGAAGCTGAGAGCTTTTCGTGACTGACTGATGCGCAGTGCAAGTTTCTCACCCGAATAGAAGAACTCATTGACTGACTTTACACTTTTGTTGAATAGAGTTCAAATCTATCTTGTTCTTCAGGCTGGCTAGCTGGCTGGCTAGTTGGATGGCTTTGACACCTTCATCTGTGCTGTTTTACTACCTGGCTGTGGTTGAAACCGTGCTGGCTTCCTAGCTGACTAGTTAAGTGAGGGCAGGAAGTTACCACTGTCAAATCTCTCCATCCCATTGATGGTGATTGGCGCTGGTTGTTGTTTTTGTTGTTTCTATCGGTTGGTCGGTTATCTTCATCACCTCCGTCTTGCCTAAGTTCACCTGGAGTCAGTCCTGTCTTCGCTGCTTGCCTGGCTGCTCCCTCTTCAGACAGTTTGTTGGTTTTCGCCTGCCTGCCTGTAATTCTTCGAGTTTATGTGTGTGTTACATTAAATATAAATCATCCACACGTGAAATCCAGATCCTCTAAAGTCTTCTTATCAGTCAGTGCAGAGATTTCCTGTCTTCTCACTCCCAGTGTACAGTCTTCGTCATTATCCAGTCCACTATATTCTGTCTAACTGGCTCCAATTCTTGTATTGCAGATATGATAATCGATTGGCCAATTGCACCACTTTATATACTACTGACTGATTAATCAGTAGTGCTTTCTCGTCAGCCAGAACGAAATGATCTAAACACTACCGGACGACTGTTTCTCTCATTTGTCGCCGAGTTCACCAACGGTCTACGCAGTTGTTCAGCCTTCATTTGTAGAGTGAATTAAGCGGATTGGAGAATGAATGAATAGAAGTAAAGGAGTATAGATTGGAAACTATCTAATCATCAGCTGAAATCTCATTTTGTAGCGTAGTTGATTGGTGACGAGAGGCAATTGATTCCACTCCTGAAGAAACTAAACTATCTCCGTCTAAACTGCAATCATTCCTTCTTTCGTCAGAACAAAATCATCGCATACAATTCTATAAAACACAAAATAATTGAGCAAAGAATATTCCTTTTCGATAATTTCCTCTTCTGGCTCTACAATTATATATATATATATATGTTTATATACGTAGAATATTCTAGATTAGTAGTCAATTACAATATTGGTGTTTTTTAAATAATATCGATTTGTTAGGTAAGATCACAGTGGAATTACCACAGTTCGAGAAACATGCATTAATTATAATAATAATAAAGATATAATAGCAAATAGATTATCAACTAAAACCAGGAAAATTACACAAAAATTCAGGATCATTCAAACCTAGATGGCCAAGGTAAGGACAATGTCTGAACTAACTTCTTTTGGACGCATAAATTAGGCTTCTTAATATGGATCCCAACAGCCAGCCTCAGCAATATTTAGTAGTCGAACTCTTACGGCGAAATTGAGATTTGTTGGTATGCGGTAAATGACCCTGAAAGCCACCTGTTCTGTATCCACAAGATGAGATAGAATAGCGCTACCAATAGATTTTGTTTGTCCTTTACTTAACCACTTTGCAGGGTGATGTTTGAAAATTCGACGAGAAACACGCCTAATTATACGGCCTATGTTAGGCAAGGACTTTCATCAAGTGAGTCAGTAAAATACAAGGTGGAAAACTTACGAAATTAAAAAATCTGTTTCATCTTAAATGAAAGACGATGTCTCATTTCTCAATGAATTCAGTGTCGAATATGCCATTTCAAGCAAGCCTGATGATGAAATGTTTACGATCAAATACTAAAGCTTAGAGAAAACCAGACAATTTCCACCTCTTATCCTAAGTTACAAATTTTCTCTATTATTTTTGAAGTATTGGTTTACGCGAAGCTGGTTGATGTCACTTTAGATCAAAAACTGACTTCAGTTAGAGAACCACTGGAAACCAGGCAGCACTAGATAGGTGTTTCACCCCAGTACGGGACTCTTCAGCACCGCCTACTCATCACTCAACTCACTAGCGATCGATCGAGTCTTCAGGTTATAAGGCGAACCGATTGAATTGTAACCTCTGTCATTTCGTGATATATAAAGAACCACCAACACAGCCAGTGTCATGGAAAAGTATTTGTCCTCACACCACACTTGTTGGACCCCACTGATCACGACTTCTCACTGAGATTCCAACCCACCTCATCCTGTAATAAATGTCTAATGGGGATTAGAATAATTTGTAAGTTTAGGTTTGCAGCGATTTGATCAATTTCGAGTGGAGTGATATCCATTAGAAAATCATTCAGAAATTGGGACTACTAGACAGTTGTTTCGTCCTAGTTCGCGACTCTTCAACAGTAGGTACTCATGACATTACTGAGAATCGAAAAATGTAAGTCCCTAGTACTATTATACCAAAGTGGTGATTTTTTCTCGATTCTTCAACTTTTTATAGTGTGGAATAATTTCTAATAATGGGGAATATTTGTAGATCAGGTGGATGATATTGAATTAGTTGTGTTCCCTCAGCTGAACTGGTTGATGGTTAAGTGGCAAGGCATTCGCCGTCCACCTTTTCTAGATAAAATCGCTTCAGCTCAGGTTTTACTATGAAATGTACTCATTTGAATTTGGTTACAGGATTTTCATCATGATCTGACATTAGTTAAGGAACCATTGGAAAACCTGAGATTACTGGACAGCTGTTTCGTCCTAGTTTGAGACTCTTCCCGTAACCAATCAAATCCCTACAAACCAACACTTGAATATCAATGAGATGCTCACTAGCGACTTGCCCTATTAAGGTAGGTAGTTACCTGGAGTTCTAGTGAGAAGTCGTGACGAGTAGGGTGCAGCAGGTCGGGTGTTAGGACAAATACTCGCCGAAGACATTGGCGAGGGGTCGCGCTATGTCGTAAATTGGCAGAAGTTAGAATTCATGGGCCATTGGATCGGGTCCCAGTGGCTTAATGGTATACGAGCTCGCCTTATAACCAGAAGGTTTTCGGTTCGAAGCCTGTCGGTGGGGTGTGGGTGCATACTGCTGAAGAGTCCCAAACCAGGACGAAACAGCTGTCCAGTACTCCCAGGTTTTCTAATGGTTCTCTAACTAATGTCAGCTCCTGATGAAAATCCTGTAACCAATCAAATCCCTACAAACCAACATCATTTGAATTCGCCATGAACGATGACATAACTGTATCTCCTGACAACCACTTTTGTCATAACAGTGATTCGTTTTTTCTTAATTTACGTCTCCATTGGAATTCGAAATTTTGATAACATGTTGTGATTTACTTTCTGTTAGATGGCAAATTTGGTCCATAGTATCAATTGGTGTGTTCGTTTATCCATCGTTAGCTGGTTCACTTCAGTCCCAACCAGGCTTCTAGAAATTCCCTGACTGCATTACTGTCTGGTGTTTACCCCCCTATTTAAAATTTCTACATTATCTCAATCATCTAATTGGTGTGCATAATCACCCACATGCCTTGATATCTAAGAATACATATAGTCATGTCGTTCCACAGCTAATTTGTGTTCTTCGATTCGGTCGGATTCGAAGTGGACGCCTACTTTGTTGACCGATGTATTGCTTACTGCAGTTCATGCATACAATTTATTTTGTAAATGGTATTAATAATTTTATCTTGTTTTTCTGTTGGATGAATGTTTTGGTCAACACAATATCGAATGAAGTGATTGGGTTGGCTGGACTGGCTGGTTGCCTGGTTTGTGTGCTATACCTAATTTAGACTGTCTCAGTATTCTAGTTGTTATTTGATGTGTATACCTTGGTGATATATTTGTAATAGTTTAAAGAAATGTTTTGGAATACACTCACAGATTAATGAACACCATATTTTTTTTATTCTTTTACGTTACCAGTGGAACATAGAGCTTCAAGCAAGAGACTTAAATTTTCCGTAAGAGTGGTATTTATTTTTACAGGATGGTTTTCGCTAGTCTCATCCCCAACCTTCGCTCCTTACCAGTCTTATTACTGACTTAGAGAGGTAAAGGAGTGCGTTGGCCTGGGATTGAATCGCGGACAGCATCAGTGGTTGGCGAGAACTCTACCCCTGTGTCACCGACGCACAAACAACATATTTGAAGACAATAAATTCATCATGACAGAAGAAGAATTAGACAACAAGACTCCATTCTTAGATGTCTTAATCAGGATTCCTAACACAGGAAATTTATAAACACAAATATGTAGAATATCAGCGCACACAAACCGGATACTCAACTATCACAGCACTAACTCACAAGAGAAACTGTGTTCAGACACTGTTTAAAAGAGTTCAAACACACTGTACCTACTAACCGTCCTCAAAAAGGGATAAGTATCCTCACAATTTCATCAAAAGGTGTTTAAACTCGAGTCATAACACCAACAACAACAAGTCAACATCAAAGACTACAAGAAAATTCATTCTACCATATATAGGAAAAAATATCTCTGAAATAACAGCTAGAATATTAAGACTGTTTGAAATAGATATAGCACACAAGCCAGCCAGTCAGCCAGCCAGCACAATCACTTCATTCGATATTGTGCAAACCAAAAGACCTATCCAACAGAAAAAGAAGATAAAATTATTAATACCATTTACAAAATGAATTATATGCATCAACTGCAACTAACATTACATCGTTGGTCAAAATGGGTGTCCCACTCGAATCCGACCGAATCGAAGAACACAAATTAGCTGTAAAAAGACATGATATATATTTCCGTTTCAAATCAGTGTATGTAGATAATTATGGACACCAATTAGATGATTGGGATAATGTAGAAATTTTAAACAGAGCGAGGAAACACCAGACAGTAATGCAGTCAGGGAATTCCTACAAGTCTGGTTGGTACTCGACTGAATCAACCAGCGATGGATTAACAAACACCCTGATTACTACTATGGACCAAATTTACTATCTACCAATAAAAAGTAAATCATCCCATGAGAAGCGAGTTCGAATTCCCATTCGATAATAAAAATGATCAATAGACACGTAAATCAATAAACGGTGAATCACGACGATGGTATCCAGGAGATACAATAATATAACCGTTCATGGAGGATTCAAATGAGTTCATTCCATACTTAAACTTGTGCTGAAGGGGGATGTTCACTAGAAGGATGGGATGGGTGGGGTAGACGACGAAATCTTCTCCATTAAACCGTCACCCAGCTCAGCTCAGAGAACATAACTAATTCAATATTTGCTATACTTTGTATTCAAGTTTTGTGATCACGAGTGAAGAGCAGTTAGAGAATTAATAAAAACCTATCACTGCTGGCCTAATCAGCTGAATAGGCTTTGTCTCATATCCTTAAGATTCCAGATTTGATCCCTCTATAGATGGATCATAAATGTTAGCTTCTGAAGAATCCCCAAACTAAGATAGGACCATCTATCCAATGTACTCTCTGCTGTTGAATGATCTCTCTCTAATTGGTATTGGTGATTCCTAGTACGTGGTAAAATCGACACTGAAAGTAATCCGAATTTTTAAAACACCCATAATATTAATTAATTACCAAACCACACCACTTTATTCTGCTTAAAAACCTTGAGAATTTTCAACAGAAACTGAATCTTTTTAAATTTATTAATCAATTTGATGATTAGATACATAAAATAACCGTGGGCAGTAATATTATCATTATTGCTTTTATTATTAATATTCGCTCGGTTTGAACTAAGTAAAAGGTCAATCAGATTGACGTACAATGTTCAATGAAACATTGAACATTGACAAAGGAATTCTTTTTTTTCATAATTTAATTAATGATACATAAGAGTGTCCTTTTTTTTATAGAAAAAAAGAAGATTTTTAAATTACGTCAATTTCATTCAAACGACTGTTTGAAAATAAAGGGACAGAAAAGTTAAAGCTTAACTTTCTGATATGAATATGAGTTCTGTTCACATGCTGAGTTATCTAAATGTTCAATGTCGATTATAGACAAGATTTTACTTTGATAAAGTGTCACACAGTGTAGTGTTATACAGTAATATTAACCGATGACAACGTTTCGAGCACCAACTATTGCCACTCATAATCATATCAAGTCACTCACTCACACAACTTTCTTGCTTCATTTATATACATGAGTGGAATTGGTGATAAGATATTTGAATAAAATCAGTATAAAATAAAGTGCATTCAGAAATAATAATACGAGTGTTATCAATCAAGTACAATCAGATGGTAAATAAGACGAGTGTCTTTATAGTCAAAATAAATAAGTAACTTGTTAGAATGTTGTGATCTACGTGAATTGAAATAGAATACAATTTCGGATTATTTATTATCCTCCTCTGAATTGACTGACTGGTGGTAATAATATCTTCCATACATATTTCTAGTATTTGCATTGAGTCATTTCTTTTGCGTGTGTTGTGTGTAAGCTCAATGAACCAGGAAGGATTCACTAATCAATCTCTCTCTCTCTCCACCTACCTATATTACTTTTTGGAATTTTGTCTCTGTCCCACCCATTCTATTGTGTGATTGTGTGTTAATGCATGCAGTGCATTTGCTGCTGAACTTTTTTCTAAATTACTTATCTTCTCTGGATCAACCATTTTCACTTTAGCTAAATTCTTATATTACCACAATCTGACTACCCCCAATCGGCATGTTGTACTACTCCTCTGCCCCCCCCCCCTCAGTTTTAATCATTTATGTCGTCTTTTTGTGTCACCCGCGTTTTCCCGGAGAGCTGAATCATTCACTCTCTATGGCTTCAAGTCTATCTCTCCACTATTTGATGTGTTTTGTGCTGCGATGAAGGTGTTCTTTGTATACTACTGATAAGTCTTATCAGTAGCACACGCCATACTACGACTAATACTAATAATATTAAAATTAATTATAATTTCAGTGTAGATATCGACAGGAATCAAAATCAATCAAAGAATCACTGAAAATCAACCACCATTAGACGACGGTCTCCTCCTAATCTGGAAGTCTTCAGCAGTGTCTACAAATGACCCCTTTACAGATAGAATTCTGGAGACTTATGGCATTCATCAAGTCTAATGGTGTAATAAAAGTAGATAAAAAAATTTTTTAATGATCAGAAGTATCCTTCTTAGACTTCTTCTTCTTGCCTTTCATAAGAACCTATAATTGATCTTTTTGCTGTATAACTACAAACCATTACCAATATAGTAGAGAGAGCCATTTATATCACACAGTGAAACAGTATTATTTACTGGATGACAAAATTTTGAACAAAATTTGTTGTTCATAATCATATTAATTTTGATATTGTAATACAATTGATATGATTATGAACAATAAATTTTGTTCGAAACCTTGTCATCCAGTAAATAATACTGTTTCACTGTGTGATATATCTAATAAACAAACTAATATGGAATTACTTACTACCACAGTGCCCAAGTTTTATACATATATTAATATGACTTATGGTCTTCCTGTACGAAGACTTATCAATAAACTCACTCGACTTTCACAAACTGAGGCAAGATATGAAAATCATCGTATTTTCAACATTCGATGCCAAAAAATGAAATCATTCCTAAATATCTACGTCTACGAGCTCCAGTTCCAACGGACAGAGTTAGAAGCAGAATAGAAGGCCTACAAAAATTATGCCTGAAAGGAGAGATCCACAGAATCGTTAAAAAGTTGCAACATATCAGATCTGAAATTGAGCAATTAAAACAAAAGCTAAAAGGAATAGTTACCAATGTAGATTATGATCTTATAACACAATCCTCCAGCAATGCAAAATCAGCAACTTTCAAAAAGTCAAAAAAGAGCCATTTAAAATTCCGAAACTAGGTAACCTGTCTTACAAGAACAAAATTTCAAGTTATCGATTTGATGCTATACACTAGTGGGAAGTTGTGAGAAACCAATGGGATACAGCAGGTGGTTGGTTGTGAGGACAAATACCCGCCAGTGATGACACTGGCTAGCGCTAGTCACGCCATATCTTGCGTGAATTGGCAGAAGTTGGAATTCATGCACCGACTGGCCATCAGATTGGTGGGTCCCATTGAGTGGCTTGACGGTCTACGATTTCACCTCCTAACGGAAGGTCCTGTGTTCGAACTCCGGCAGTGGGGTGGGTATATAATAAAGAAGATTCTCGAACTAGTCTGACCAAACTGCTGGTTGTCCACTACTCCGAGCTGGCTTTCCAACGGTCATTTAACCGATGCCACTTAATGATGAAATTTAAAGACCAATAAGGTAACAGAGGAGGCAGGCAGTGAAGACAGAATTTCAAGCGATGAACATCGAGAAGACGGAAGTGACGAAGGTACCCACCAACCACCACCAAGAGCAACAATAAGAACAACCAGCACCAATCAATACTAACGGAGGAGATTTGTAAAATGGTCATTTCCTTCACTTATCTATCTAGGCAGCCAGTATTTTTTCGACTCCAGGTGGGGGTGAGCACGTATGGGGATATAAAAGTTGGTCAGATTCGGAAAAGCACGAAGACAGATATTGATTACGCTGGAATCAGCTTGAAGATCTCCCTTACTCACCACAAAGAACAAAATTCTGACTTTTAAAATCAAGTTTAGTCAATTCTTTGAGAAACTTGACACATTATAAAAACATTTCCAAGCGACTTCAGACGTTTGTCAACAGTTGTCTTCACTGAATACTTAAGGTTAGGTGACTGGTCAGAAAAGATAAATCAAGCAAAAACTATTTCCCAACAGCGATACGTTGGACACATGGTGAAGAGGTCGTTGAATTACAACTCACTCCAGGCATCACCTCAAGTGGAACTCAAATGTGAAACTATGAGTTGAGAGTTTGACAGTGACATAGAAGCAATCGGCAGGAAGCTTAGCCTATACAAGGTTTCGTGGTGCCTGGCTGGCTGGCACTCACCATCAGTCAGCAAGGCGTATCTGCAGCTGCCTTGAAGGTAATCATGTACCTTCTGAGATAAGAGTTCGCGTCATCCAGTGAGTGCTGCTGTCGATCAGAGAAGTTACCACTGAGCTATTTGGGTTCACGATTGACCTGCTGTACAGCTAACTGTACTGTATACTTTAGATTGGACACAAGTCAGCAACTAGTATAATGTTTGCGTCTAGTCCTTTGTTCGGTGTAGACTGAATTCTATCAGTCAAGTTTGCAATGTGGCCACCATCCCATTAGGTAGCTCACCATCAAAGTGCACTTTGAAATGTTGATATAAGATGGTTGGAGGTATTCGGCTACAGGAAGCCTTGAACCTAGTCACACTGAGACTAAACAAATGAGACTAGTCACTGACTAGAGTCCAATCAAAAGCAAAACGTTGATTAGAGTAGTTGGACAGTAATTACACTAATCAGTAGTACAGCAGCCTAACAGTGGAGTTCATCCTTCATGAAATATCTTCTCTGCAACTTTTCAGCTAAAGTATAAAAATGAATGATAATATTCGTAATTTGACTGAAACTTAGAAACAATTGAGGAAAATGTTTTATTGGTTGGAGGATTTCCTCATGAGCTGACATCGGTTAGGGGATCATCGGAAAACCAGCTGGCAGTACTGGATAGCGAGCTGTCTCATCAGCCTAGTTTGGGACTAGCTCCTCAGCAGTATGCACCCACACCCTAACATAAGTGTTCGAACCAACGACCTTCTGGTTACAAGGTGAGCGAGCTAGCTCGTAGACCATTCAGCCACTCACTGTGACCCGCCAATCCAATGGCCAGTCACTGCATGAATTCTAACTTCTGCTAATTCACGCACGACGTAGAGTGACCACTAGGCAGTGTCTTCTTCGATGATGAGTTACTGTCTCACCTTCAACCTGCTGTACCCTACTGGTCACGGCTTCCCACTTGGACCTATCCACGTAGCTAACTGCCTGAATTCGGCCGGTCGCTAGTGAGCATCAGATCAATTTTCAGCTGTTTCGTCCTAGTTTGGGATTCTTCAGCGGTAAAATTCATAAGTCATTGGATCAGTTCCCAGTGGCTAAATGGTCTACGAGCTGACTAGCCTTGTAACCAGGAGGTCCTGAGTTCGAACCCCGGCAGTGGGATGAGTGTGTACTGATGAAGAATCTCAAATTAGACTGACGAAACAGCTGGCTGTCCAGTACTCCAGTGGTGCTTTTCCAATGTCTCTCTGACCGATATCATCTAACAATGAAGTCTTGTAACCAATCGATGAAATCCCTACCCACCAATACTTGAAAAGATCGTTTTTGTTATGCTCCTAGCTGATTTTTATTTGCTTGTATTTTTAACTCTTGCAATTAATGCTTTCCAACTCCTACGTAATATCACGCTTTCTTTCATTTTGATTAGGTAATGCTGAGGCATTTTTAACACAACGTAGAAAATCATCTGAATTGTTTCTCATTCGATAAGATATAACAGTATGTCCGTGTGCGTGTG
>OX235276.1:20673146-20748649 GCA_944472155.2 Trichobilharzia szidati | reverse complement strand
CCTTGTAACCGGAAGGTCCTAGGTTTGAATCCCAGTGGGTGCGTACTGCCGATTATTCCCAAAAACTAGAATGAAACCTCTGTCCAGTTCTGCAGTGCTGGTTTTCAATGGTTCTCTAACTGATATCAATCCGTAATCGACTCGTAAAAACATAACTAACACTTACAAACCAAACTATTGAAAATTTATTTGCTACCCGATAGATGATGATGGAGAAGGATTCTTCATTTCTAGCTTGTGACCGGTTTGTTTGAACCAGGAGGTCTAATATCTAGCTGTTGATGGTTTTTACTACACCTTTATTCAGCCACCCACACAGGTAGATGTTGCCGAGCAAGCACGAAAAATCAACTTCCGTTGGCCGTTGCTTTAGGAACTTGAGTCCTTCTCCATCGTTATCTATCGAGTACCAAATAACTTGCCAAAAACATCCAGGTGCCGCATACTCAAAACAGCAGAGACCGCTACCGCGATTCGCCTGAAACAACCAGAACTCTCTGTGTGCAGAGGAAGCAAGTTCGGCTAGCCACTACTACTGTCCTGGCCAGCCTTCTGTCAAGCCTATA
The DNA here is from genome assembly GCA_944472155.2 of Trichobilharzia szidati. Taxonomy (NCBI): domain Eukaryota; kingdom Metazoa; phylum Platyhelminthes; class Trematoda; order Strigeidida; family Schistosomatidae; genus Trichobilharzia; species Trichobilharzia szidati. The sequence continues at coordinate 20,748,083 of OX235276.1, read as the reverse complement.
AATTCATAGATTTGTATTATTATTTTTCCTAATGTTCCTGTCTGATATACAGTGTATTGTTGTGTTGATGCTACTGAACTGTAATCCATTGACAGTATTATTATTGATTGATTGATTTGATGTTATTTAAACAACATTAATGTTGTTGTTAATAACACTAATTCATTCACTTATATGTATATATAACTGTAGAACCTGATGACGAAGAGCAGGTAATCGAAAAGAGCATTCTTTATTCAGTAACCATTCCTTTGAAAACATTTTAATGGGCATTTTTAATCATCTGAAACTAGTAAAGCTTTAGGAATATACCGAATAAGGAAATTTCTGAAGACCACCTAAGCGGCTGATGAGGATTCTATCATTGACCTACCGATACACCCTAACCATCATACTTTTTTAAACAGCCTCTAACAGTATCACACCATCATTTTCGCTTTGATCCTCTGATTATTTCACAAATCGACGACAATAAGTAACCACTTTATACAAAGTAAAAAAATAAAGAAGAAACATTGAGCAATAAACATTATTTCGTTTTATTTCGAGATTAACACATACGAATACACTCTCAGGCATTCACGTGGATTAATACAAAAAGAACTACACTACTAATACTACTACTACTACACTACTATTATGAGTATTATTATTGTTATTAGAATAAAATAAAACAAAAATAAAACAGAATTATTTGAAAAATATTAAAGGAAAGTAAAAGGTGATTAATTATTATGATGAAGGTGCAAAATAAACACACACACACTGTCTAACTATAAAACATGATATACTACTTAAATGCATACTTAGTAGACAATATATCACATAGAGAAAAAAGAAAGTATTCAGAAATTAAAGTTAGAAAGCACAATAGTAATTTTATAGTTATCATCTACAAACAATGTTTAAGATAATGAGATGAAATTCATATAAATTTTGTTAATATAAGTAGTATTAAAAGAATGATGGAAAATAATGTTACATATATATATATATATATATATATATATATATATATATATATAATGATAATAATTATTATTATATATTTAGATGTTTGATTTGTAGAGATTTGATGAATCGACGTGGTAGACTCCAATGTGGACCAAAATAAGTTTATAGGATAATTGAATACAAGGCAGCATTGAATAGCTCATTACTCCTAGTGTAAAACTAACTCACTGTAATAAACCACAGCCGACTCCGCACAGACCCCGCCCCCAACGCCGAAACAGTCTACTGGGAATCGAATCCAGGAGTATGTTAATTATTCAGCTATTGGATGAGTGGAATTCAGCGTTATAGCTAAAAGATCCTCGGTTCCATATGTAGTAGGGATAAGGGGCACTCGCCGCAAATGAATCATACAGCTCCGATGAAGCAGCCATACTGTAATCCTTGATGTTTAGTGATCCAGTAAGGAGATTTACATCGATAGTAATAATATTATTACGAATAATGGTACTTGTAATAATAATAATAATAATACGATAACACGTATCTTTACAGTTGATATGTTTGGGTTAATCGGATATTTGAATTTATAGCATAGAATAGATTGATTCTGTACAAAAATTTTGTGAATTGATTCCATCTGTACACTGATGAATGTAGTAGGCAGATGAGCTTTACTTTTCCCATGAGATGGAAATATATTATTTTTTAAGATAAAACTGTACAAATTCACAGCACTTTGACAAATGATTTATGTCATACAGTAGGATTCATAGTTAAAAGAGACTTTTTATTTGGTTTTTATTTCAGATGAAGTACAACATTGATAGACCTTATCACAGAAGGCATAATAATTCTACTTCCAACCGGATAAGCGGAATTATTGGCTTTCTAACCTGAAAAAATTAAAAATATCAATAATTTTATTAGTAATATTGAACTACTAACAAAATTTTAAGTAGCTAAATTTGGTATGAGAAAATAAAATGGGATGTTAATACTTTAAAACAGAAAATCGTTAGAGTTTCGTCTGAAATTCTTGTGAACACTTGTTTTCATTAAATTACCTTCACTGTACATACCAGTTGCATTTATAAAAACACATGAAGGAAACTAAACGAAGTCATAAAGAGGCCTGCTGGAATCCCGGCACTATCTGAATTTCCAACCAGCACAATGCGTCATCATATTTTCTCTAATTCTTATCGGTTTAATTATTCGCTCATGCCATTGAATCGTAAAACATACTCATATATATATTCTTAGTGAGCTTTCGAACTATCGGTTGCAATTCTTTGGAGATGAGAGATAAATATCATAAGGAATTAGTCTAAGCTTCAGATCGAACAACATTTCGTCACACGATGTACTAGAAATGGCTGTTTAACTTGAAAATGCGGAAGAAATAACATTGTGCAAAAAACAACGCTGAGAATTGTGTGCGTTTTGTAAATATTTTGGTCCAGAATAAAGTTGCTGTTATTATTGTTATCAGTCCTTATTTTCTAAATTCAAGGGTTGTTGAATGAAGTCGTAATGGTTGATTAGACAACGACCTCACCTCTCTACCTAAAGGTACTGGATTTGACCTCCAGTGGAGTCATGAGTTCGTTGTGGTGAAAAGTCTTAAGTAGAGACGAAATGGCTGTTCTGTACTATTTGGTTTTCAATGATTCACTAACTGATATCAATCCATGATCATACTGGAATGAAACTGAATTCCAACGAACTAAGTCTTGATAAATTTCAGAATAGCGAAAATTTTCATTCAGGCATTTAGAAGAAAATTGAGTAAAGAATATCCTTTCCAATAATTTCCTCTTTCGGCTCTACAATCATACACACATATACTTCTATGCACAGAATATTCTAGAGTAATCGTCATTAACAATATTGGTGTTTCGTTTAAATACTATTGATTTTTTAAGTAAGGTAAAAGTGGAATGATCATAGATCAAGAAAGATGATGCATAAGGTATAATAAGCATAAAATGTAATAGTAAATAGAATACCAAATGAAATTAAGGAAATCTCCACAAAAAATTGTGGGTAATCAAAACCTTGATGGTCAGGAGGGGGGTAAGGTCAGTGTCTGAACCAACCAACCGCTTCCTTTGGATACATAGGTTAGGCTTCTTAATTAAGGTGGATTCCAACAGCCAGCCTCGACAAAATGTAGTAGACGAAATCTTAAGATAGAGTTAGGATTAGTTGGTGTATCATAGGCGACTTTGGAATCAGCCTCGTTTACATCAATCTTGTGTTCTATATCCTCGAGATGAGATAGAATAGAGCTAGCTATGAATGAAGTTTCGTTGTCCCTTATTTAACCACTTTGCAGGACAGTGTTCGGAAATTCGACGATAAACAAGCCTAATTTCAAGTAAGCTAATTCTAGAAGGTATATATTCTAATATGGATGCACTTAAAACGGTTAATAAGTTTAAGACTGCAAGTAATATTATTTGGTAGTGTGAGTAATAGAAGTGTGGCGTATGTCAGTAACAGTGATTTTGTAAACATTATATATATAGTGTGATGCCTTCTCCATTGTATTTGAATAACGGTGGAGGGTGGATTAAGTTATCAAGATGACATAAAAAAGAGAAATCCTTGTGAAATAAAATCGAAAGCATGAAAGGGAGACAAAAGTAGCACAATGTGAAGAACATGTGAAAAAGGAGATTTCAATGTGAATTGTGTACACTTTCCTAGAACTGTATATCACTCTACTAAGTTAACAGTTTACTAGGAAACACTACAGTCTTTCGCCACTATAATAGCAGTAATCGCAGCAGTAGTACTAGAAATAATAATAATTTTCACGAGTTGATTGGTAACAGTTAGAGAACCATTGAAAAGCAGGACTGCAGTACTGGACAGCCATCTTTTCTGTCAGCCTAGTTAGAGACTCATCAGTAGTACATACCTACCCAACGGCCAGAGTTCGAACCCAGGACCTTGCAGTTACAAGGCAAGCTCTTAGACTATTCAGTCAACTGGACCCGATTCAATGACCCATGAATTCTAACTTGTGCCAATTCGCGATTTTAGCGCGACCACGAACCAATGTCATCGGTAGGAAATCCGTCCTCACTCCAGACTGGATGAACCTCAGTGGTCACGAATTCCCATTAGAATTTCATGCAACTCTGTCCTATAGACAGTCACTGGCAAACATCAGATTAATTTTCAAGAGTTGATTTGTAAGGATTTGATTTATTTTTCGAGTTTCACCACAGTGGATTGATATCATCAGTTAGGGAACCATTGAAAACCAGCACTCAACTACTGGATAGCCATCTGTTTCGTCAGCCTAGTTTGGGACTCACTGGCAGTACACACCTACCCCATCGCCAGAGTTCGAACTCAGGACCTTCCAGTTACATGACAAGTTCACATACCATTCAGCCACTGGTTTTGCATTAGTTTTCTAACTGATATCAATCATACGTGGCCTAACCTGAAACAGATAGAATCCCTACACACCAATTCTTGAAAAGTAGATGTATTATGCTAGATAGAAATTTAGGTAACCCAGTAGTTTAAACAATCCTTTACAAGAGCGGCAGTCGTAGCAGAATGGTAGAAGACAAGATACTCGGTATCTCTATATAGCCAAATTATGTACACCTTATCTTCAACGCACCATTTCCACAGATCTTCAGTATTGTGCTACTTCTACCCTCTCTTTGTATTGTGTTTCTTTGTGTTCCTTTCACGTCGTCTCCCATGTATCTCCATATGCAACGCTGTATCATTTGCTTTCTCTGACATCAAATCTATCTGCTTGCCTACTTGGTATTTAATTTATGACGATAAATGTCTCTTTACACATATACTACTGATAAATCTTATCAGTAGCACACGCCACAGCACCAGTAGTAGTAGTACTGTGAGTAGTAATAATGCTACTATGCATTCATTTAAACAAACAATATATTCAATATTCAATATTTCATGATGAGAATTACTCATCAGATTGAAAGCAAAGTTAGTTAAACACTTGATAATACACCTACCCACCTACCTACATACCTACACACATATATATATAGAGATAACAATTATTTTAACTCCATTCAACAGATAAGTGATATCGTGTTTCATTTTCTTTTCTCTCCTTTAAATGATATTTTTACTCATATAATTATCACTATTATTATTATTATTATCATTACTAACTTCTGCTCTATTTCAGAAAAAACAGAGGGGAAACATTGTATCCCATTTCCATTCCTTCTTCTTGTTTTACATTCTAGCCTCCTTTATTTTATTTTTTTCATTTTAATCCCTTTCTACTCAAATTACTCATCAGTAGTATTTGTAGTTGTAGTTATAGAAGAATTGAAATCTTTTATACAAACATGAAGAACAATAATAATAATAATATTTATAATGATATATTATATAGGAAAATATAAATTAGGTGTGAAGTTGATACCATCTTTGTTTGGAGAAGCGTGTGAAAGATATTTAGTAGTGTTGAAGGTGAATCAGAAGGAGGAGTAGATGAAGGAGAGGGAGGAGAATTTGGAGGAGGATGTGAGGCACACGTGCCTGCCTATCTATAATACAGTGCCATATTAAATTATAACTTTTAACTAGTATATACATATATGACATTAACGATAATAATAATATTAGTGATAATAATGGCGACTGCTATTAATTGTTTAGTTATGATTAAACTAAACACGTAAAGACCAGCGCTTTCTTCAAAAAGCAGGTTGAAGTTTGAGGCAGTAACTCATCCTCGAAGAGGACATTGGTAAGTGGTCGTGGTATGTCATGCGTGAATTGGCAGAAGTTAGAATTCATGGACTGGCTGATCATTGGATTGGTGGGTTCCAGTGAGTGGCTTAATGGTCTATGAGCTAGCTAGCCTTGTAACCAGAATGTCCTGGTTTTGAACCCTGGCAGTGGGGTGTATACATACTGCTGAAGAGTCCCAAACTAGGGGGACGAAACAGCTGTCCAGTACTCCAGTGGTGGTTTTCCAATGGTTTTCTAACTGATGTCAACTCATGATGAGATCCTCCAACCAATCAAACAAGAAATACTTAGTAACACAATACTGTGAATACTTGTCAGAAGTTAACTAACTAACTAACTTTTATGAAAGGAAAACATCAATAACAACATTCAAAATTCTAATTTGTGGTTGACTTCAGCGTCATTAACTCTTAGAAAATGAAACCAGTCTAGCACAGAGGATGTTCAAAAGAATCTACTAACGATTAAAGAAAGAAGGTTAGTTAGTTAGTTAGTTAGTTGGTTAGTTAGTTAGTTAGTTAGTTAGTTAGTTAGTTAGTTAGTTAGTTAGTTAGTTAGTTAGTTAGTTAGTTAGTTAGTTAGTTAGTTAGTTAGTTAGTTAGTTAGTTAGTTAGTTAGTTAGTTAGTTAGTTAGTTAGTTAGTTAGTTAGTTAGTTAGTTAGTTAGTTAGTTAGTTAGTTAGTTAGTTAGTTAGTTAGTTAGTTAGTTAGTTAGTTAGTTAGTTAGTTAGTTAGTTAGTTAGTTAGTTAGTTAGTTAGTTAGTTAGTTAGTTAGTTAGTTAGTTAGTTAGTTAGTTAGTTAGTTAGTTAGTTAGTTAGTTAGTTAGTTAGTTAGTTAGTTAGTTAGTTAGTTAGTTAGTTAGTTAGTTAGTTAGTTAGTTAGTTAGTTAGTTAGTTAGTTAGTCAGTTAGTTAGTTAGTTAGTTAGTTAGTTAGTTAGTTAGTTAGTTAGTTAGTTAGTTAGTTAGTTAGTTAGTTAGTTAGTTAGTTAGTTAGTTAGTTAGTTAGTTAGTTAGTTAGTTAGTTAGTTAGTTAGTTAGTTAGTTAGTTAGTTAGTTAGTTAGTTAGTTAGTTAGTTAGTTAGTTAGTTAGTTAGTTAGTTAGTTAGTTAGTTAGTTAGTTAGTTAGTTAGTTAGTTAGTTAGTTAGTTAGTTAGTTAGTTAGTTAGTTAGTTAGTTAGTTAGTTAGTTAGTTAGTTAGTTAGTTAGTGAGGCTTCACACAACCTGGTTTCCCAGATATATGAAAATACTTTTACATGTTGACAACAGGAAGATAGGAAATTTTGGTTACTGGTTATCTGACATTCAAATTTAATTTGAATTAGTGAAGAACAACGGTTTGTGCAGGTTAAAATGGCACTAGTAAAACCCCTGCTCTATAGAGTCAGGAGAATATCCTGATTCTCGAAAAGATGTTGAAAAACAACGGTTACCCTCAGAGGTTCATTAACAAGTACGGAAGATGTGAAGGCTAAATTGTCAAACAAATCACAGTGAGAAAGAAACCCGTCTGCATTCAACTTAATTTTAAAGATGAAAAGATTACAGCAATAGCCAACAGAAGATTGAGTATGTCACTAGCCACAGCCTATCCTGCAGTTAAGTTGGTTCCCATTTATTGGACAACATGCTCCTTATCGCAATCGAAAGTCGATAAATACTCTTCTCATGTTAAGAACTCCAACTGTGTATAGAAATTTACAAAGAAGGGCACACCTCCGATTTTCTGAACATGTACCTAAAAGCCTACCTCTCAAGGGAACAAACGCTCACTGTAGTGCCATTACCAGGCATATCCTTGATATGGGTCTTGAGGTGAAAATTGCAAAATCCTTCAAAATTATCTATAGACAAAAATGCTCAGTTCTTCTCAAGTTTACCGAAGCTATTTCTATCAAACGCCTGAAACCCTATTTATGTGTTCAGAAAGAAGCAGTTATCATCAGTCTTTCCTTGCCCACCTGGTAACTGGATGTCTGTATTCTCTCTTTCATTTGATTATATAATCTCTGACTTTAACCTAGTCCCCCTTTGATATAGTGTAGTTTTAATTGTCTCTTGATTCTACGGTTTGAGTTGAACTCAGTATATTATACCTAATTTATTAGTTGTTGACCATCTTACGCATCTCTCGTCTTTATTACGTAACTCCTTAACCGTTGCATGCATACATTTACTTTGCTTAAACTTGAACTCCATGTGTAAAAACTATATAAGCGTAATTTTCTGAGCACTGTTCACTAAGTGCAGAACCTCCTGTCACTAAGTGACATCATGTAAACTTTTCAAGTATGTTAAAATTGTTCCTGTACATAAACTTAATAATAATTTATTTAGTCTGTAAGCAGCAGCTGATGAGAAGCCAACGAAATAAACAATGATGGTACCATTTTCTTATTCTATGCTGTTGTTTTTGCTTTATTCAATGACCTGTTGCTCGACAAGTATGCTGAAGGGAATGAAGATGGATTGGAAACTCTCTGAGGAGACTACTAAGTGATATCACACGCTTCAGAGGAATCCAATCAGGAGGTGATGAGTTTGATGGGGGTCCATGTGTGACATGCAGGAGATCACGTGAACAGGAGGAGGAGGAGGAAATCAGCGCTTGTGGGCAATCATGCAGGCAGCTTAAAATGAGATCAGACGACACAGTGCTATGAAGATATGCCACTGACTTCCTGTGTTACTTTTGAAATTCAGTGGGTAAATAATGATAATAAGATGATGCACGTTTTGCCTTTTCCCTAAAGAAAACGCTTATCACACATCTCTATCTACCAATGAATAGTTTCCATTCTCACTTAGTCGTTATTTCTGATTTATGAGGTCTAATGAGTCTAAGTCAATCCTTCTATACGGATCAGAAACTTGCACTGTTCATGAGTCAGTCACAAGAAGAACTTTCAACAGGTCACTGCAGACCTGTATCAACAGCTGTTCCCTTCGTTGGCTGGCTCCATACTGAAGATCAAATGGCTGGCCGGCAGGACGGGCAGAAAGAATTAGCAACAAGAAACTCTGGCGAAGAACAAACCAACAAAGCAAGAGTCGATTGCTCAAAAAATGTGTGGGAGAGAATGGAGATGGATCGAGCGTACTTTGAGACCATCGAATAATATCGCGCACAATGCAGGCCATCGCTTGAGTAGGAAACGATAAGTGAGTCGTCAGTGCGAGGGTGACATGGAGGAGATTGTGTGTGTTGGATAGGAGGACGCGATGAGACACCGTACCCAGCGTTCGCTTTCCAAACGTATCACCGAACACTTACCAACATGGTTTTACAAAGGAGAAAAACGATGCCCCCGCAGCTCCATCTTAGAACATCTGATAGAATCCGGACACCAAGCTACACCCCAAACAAACTTCAAAGTCGTCTACAGAGTAAGAAGTAGTCTTCCTAAAGGTGTACGAATCAGACTTCTTCAAACTGCAGAAGCAATGGCGATTCACTTGCTAACTTGCTGAACTCTGCATACAGAAGAAGTTCGTTCAATCACTACACTTGCAATGGACGTAATCTATCTTATTACCCGACAAGTAAATTCTACCTAATCTTTTTTTCTGTCTATCATTAGTATTATTTTGTCTTCTCAATTGTAATATTTTACATTTTCAACTTTCCTATTCTCTAACCCCACCCGATTTAATTTTTACACCTCATTACCACTGTTACTGACTTGACCAACGCTCAGTTTCTAGTCATTTATGTTACGTCATCCAATTTATTTGCTCAATTTCAGTTCTAATTTAAGTGGCATTATTCTCTACCCTACTTCTACTTAGTCTCTACCTGTAATTACCTCTGTTGCTGTCCTGACCTAAGTACATTTTACTCATTCTAACTAACTCAATCTTACTTTAGTTGCTGTCTGATTAACCTTGTTTCTATATTAGATCATTCTTGTATTACCTGATCAATTATCTAAACTTGACAAACCTCATGTACACACACACAAACAAAAATAATTGTATATAAATGCGATTGTACAGCGATGTGAATGAATTCCCTGTCGAAAAGAGTCTCTTCGCTGAACGTCTTCTCTTTTTCATATGAGAGACTATGGGCAATCGTGGGTTCAGCCAGCTGAAGAGAACGGCAGAAAATAGAACAGAGTGGAGATGTGTTGTTTAAGCCCTATGTTCCTCTCGGAACCCAAGGGAATAATTTTAAAAAAATAAATAAATACATAAGTCTAAGTAATGAAATATTCTGTAGGCGCATAAAATGAACAATCAGAAGATGAACCGCACTGATTTTAAGTATTCAATGGATACAGAACAAACAGATGAAGAGAGAGAGGCTGAGAGAGATACACTGAAATACGTTGGTGCGTACTGCCGATGATTCCTAAACTAGGATGAAACAGCAGCTGTCCAGTACTGCAGTGCTGGTTTTCAATGGTTCTCTAACTGATATCAATCCTCCGTGATCAACTCGTAAAACATAACTAACCCTTACAAATCAAACTATAGAAAATTAATCTGATGCTCGCTAGTGACTTGCTACAGGATGGAGTTTCCTGGAGTTAGTTCTAGTGAGAAGTCGTGACCAGTGAGGTCCAATTAGATGTCACGTGTGTGGATGGATGTCCCACCAACGACAATGGTTTGGGTCGCGCTAAATCACGAATTGGTAGAAGTTAGAATTCATGGACTGACCATTGAGGAGTCGGGTCCCAGTGGCTAAATGGTATACGAGCTTGCCTTGTAACCGGAAGGTCCTGGGTTCGAATGGTTCTCTAACTGATATCAATCCGTGATCAACTCGTAAAACATAACTAACCCTTACAAACCAAACTATAGAAAAGTTCTTGTTGTTACCTGAATTTGTACATAAGTTCATTAACTCACTGAACTTGACTGAACTATTCATTCCTATCCGCTAAGGATATTGTCTAATAAGTCAATGAAAGCTTTACAACTAAACCATCTAGCTCAAAGAACATATCTACACCAAAATCATCCACTCCAGTTGAACTATAAATCTTCTCCATTATACACCTATTCAATCCATATAAACCTCTCTAACATAAACACTACAACAGTAAATGAAGCATAAATAAATTTAAAATTGTTTATATTTGAAATTTGCCATTAAAACACAGGCGGAGGAGGGGGATTTCATCACTATGCCAACAACTATGCGATGACAATCAAAACAAAAATTTGCCACGCGTTATCACCCTATTGACCTTTAACTAATATCCGGTATTGTTTAGATTAGGGGTTAGGTGAGAAAATGATTTATCACTAACAGGGTAAAAGAGATTTAAAAAGGTCAAGCGTATTTAATATTTCAAACAAGGAAAAAAAGAAGAAGAAAAATTGAATAATTTATTAGGTTGCTGGTGATAATGTTGAGAAATACTCAGTTTTGTTTAGAAATATAAATTAAAACCAAATTTAAACAAGTTCAAGTAACACTGAATTGTAGGGATTCTAATTTGTTTCAATTTAGACCATGGAGGATTGATGCCGTCATTAAAAGAACCATTGAAAACCAGCACTGGAATACTGGACAGCCAATTATTTCGTCAGCCTAGTTTGGGACTCTTTAGCAGCACGTGCCCGTCGAGGTTCCAACCCACAACCTCCTGGTTACAAGCGGAGATAGCTCGTAGATATTCAGCCGCGGGACCCGACTCAATGGTCCATGAATAGTATACGAGCTTGTCTTGTAATTGGAAGGTCCTGGATTCGAATCCTGGCAGTGGGATGGGTGCGTACTGCCTATGAGTCCCAAACTAAGCTGATGAAACATCTGGCTATCTAGTTCTTCAGTTCTGGTATTGAATGGTTCTCGAAACAACGACATCAGTCTTCGGTCTAAGCTGAAATCTATTCATAAACCAACCTACTTGCAAACGTATAACAATGTAGATGAGTGCTGATGAGATGATGACCAATGTATATAAGGCATATCTGTGAATTATTATGATTAAAGATGAGGTAATTTCGAAGGTGTGTTATTTGAACAGCCTGTGCTTATCAACAGCAACCCCTTTCTCTCTCAATAGTGAACAGATGGCCAACCAAAAAGGATAACCAGCAAGAAACACCAGGAACGAACCAATTAAAGACCAATCATCAACTTAACAAATATATTATTATTGTTCCCTTGGGTTCCTAGTGGAAAATAGGGTTTCAACTGCACATCTCCACTTGCTTCTGTCTTCTGCTGTACTTTTCACCTGCATCCATGTTAGTCCATACTGTTTCAACTCCTCTTCACACGATCTCCTCCATGTCACCCTTGGTTGTCCCACTAGCCTCTTCCCATTCGGGTTCCACTCGAGCACTGGCCTGACGTGCGATGTCACCCAGTGGCCTCCTCAGAGAGTGTCCAATCCATCTCCACTTTCTCCTGCATATTTGTTGAGCGATTGGTTCTTGTTTTGTTTGTTCCCATAGTTTCTTGTTGGTGATTCTTTCCGGCCATCTGATCTTCAGTATAGAGCGAAGACAGTTGTTGATAAAGGTTTGCAACCTGTCGCTTCTGAGATTTGAAACCGTGATGTGGGACATGAGTTCCTTCAAGGTTGCTGATACGCCTTGCTGATGAATGCCAACTAGCACGAAACCTAGGCGGTTGAAGGCTTCCTGTGGCCGATTGCCTCCAACCATCTAATATATTTTCTATTGTATTACAAGTGATAATATGCATTGTCAAGTAACAGAACAGAGCCGGCCGAAGACTGGAATCATCAAAAATTATAGAATAAAATCACTGAGACAAATGATACGCATAGTATTTCATCATCTGCACTGATGTACTACGCTGATATTCAAGAGTAGGATTCGGTTGAGAGATTAAGAAAATATCGTAGCTGAAGATCTGTCGTAGCGGTTTAAATGTAAGTTTTTCATTTTGCCGATATGTAGGATGACTGATACAACTTTTATTCTTTTATGTTTACGCTATTTAACTCTCTGTCTGTCTTTTAAAAGAAAAACTGAAGCCGACTAATAGGCATTTGCTGTCACGCTCTTTGTTCTTTTTCCACCTGTCTTACCGTTTTCAAGGATACATTTACACTGATTTAACAAATCAAAAGTGTTAATATCCTATTCTAAGCTTAAGCATTTCAGTTATTTCACTGAGAACTATTCTACTTTCATTTAATAAGTAATCTAATTATATCTATTATAAGTATATCAAATTATCACCCATAGATATATGAACAACTAATATGATTCACTGCTAATTTACAAGACTTAATCAATCGTCGTAATAAACACTCCTTAGATGGTAAAAATTAATCATAATAATAATAGTTTTATTCTGGAAAAACCAACTTTTCAGAGATTTTCATTGCAAGCTCCCTACTCCTTGTGAGGTAGTGTGCATTAGGAGTGAGAGGACAGAATTACGTTGGACCAATGAGAAGACTCTAGAAGACCTGGATTTCACTTGTAGACTTCCGGGCAAAAGCCAACAAACTGGCTGAAAAGGAAGCGAAGACAGGGCTTCAAGTGAGCATAAAGCAACAACCAGTACCAATCACCATCAACGGGAGAAATTTGGAGAAGGCCACTTCCTTCAGTGTGAGTCCGTAGCACAGCGGTAGAATGCTCGCCAGCCACACAGGTGGTCAGGAGTTCCATCCCCGGACGATGCACTCCTTTACCTCGCTAAGTCAGTAATAAGACTGGTAAAGAGGGAAGGTTGGGCATTTGGCTAGCAACCCCATCTCGTAAAAATAAACACCACTGCTAGCGAAAATTCAAAGCTCTAGTCTGGAGCCCTATGTTCCACTGGAAACATAAAGGAATAAAATAATGAAAATAATAACTTCCTTCACGTATCTAGGAAGCATTGTTTCAACCACAGGTGGAACGGATGAAGATGTCAAAGCCAGTCAGAATCGGAAAGGCAAGATACACCATTGCTAATCTGAAATCGGTTTGTAAATCTTGTACTTCACTCCCTCACTCAACCAACTATGCAGCCAGCAGGAAGAATAAGATTCGGATTCTATTCAACAAAAATGTGAAGTCAGTCAGTTAGTTATCCTATACCCGTCAGAAACTTGAACTGCACGTGAGTCATGAAAAGGATTTACAACAGGTTAGTGCACACTTTTATCAACAGCTTCCAGCTTCGCCGGCTTCATACTGAAGATCAAGTGGCTGGGCAGCCGGTCGGCCAGAAGGAATCAGCAACAAGAAACTCTGGCGATGAACAAACCAACCAACAAAGCAAGAGGCGATTGCTCAACGAATATGTAAGAGAAAGTGTAGATGAACTGACTGGGCATACGACGACTGAGGAGGTCGTCGAATGACATCGCGCGCAATGCAGGCCATCACTCGAGTGGAATCCGAATGGGGAGTGACGAGTGGGCGGTCAGTTCGAGGGTGACATGGAGGAGATCCTGTGTTGGGGAGGAAGGGGGATGACAGATTATGGGCAGTAATCGTGGTGTCAGCCAGCTGAAGAGTACATCAGGGAGTTATTTTTGAAGCCGTATATTCCACTCGGAACCCAAGGGAATCACAATAATAATACTCCTTGTCTAGAATCCTCAAGCAACATCATAGTTGATATTAGATCATTGGAGGCAATCTGCCACAGGAAGCCTTGGACACCACCTAGGTTTCGTGCCTGTTGTCACTGACCATTCAGCAAGGATTATCTGTGATACTCAAAGGATTTATGTTCCACCTGAGATTCGTGCCCACGTTACCATTGAGTCTTCAGGCATCAAATAACAACAATTTAGAGTACAACATGATGTCAAGCTATCTAGGATGGTGGCTACATTGCATACTTGACAAGTAGAATTCAGTCTGCTCAAAACTAAGGACTAGACGCATGATGATAGGTGTTAACTAGTACCCTATCAAAGTATAATATTCGATAATATATCATCTGAAGAAATATAGTTCCATCCGAACTATGCTGTAGTACTACTCCACTTTCTCCACTTCCTTCAAAACACTCCTGAAGGTGGAATGAAACTTTTTTGAAGTTGTGTCAGTATAAAAATTGTGACTAATTGTGGAAATTACAAGATTAAAAGAAACTGAAATGGAGTGAAAACGAGTGGAAAATTTAGGTAGCCCACTGGTTTAAACAGGCCACCAATACCATAAGCCACTTAATTTAAACCCACTGATTCTACGGTAGCGTGGTTACGCATAATCCTGACAGTCCTAACTCACAACGATATAAAAGGTGTGCTTAGTACTCCTCAGTATTGAAAGTTGCTCTGAAAGATGTCAACTCATGATGATGGTAAGAGGTAATCGGCAGGAATTCCTAGAACTAGGTTCCGTACAGCGTGTAACTGAAGAAACTGATTTCCCCTTAATGGTTTTAGTCCTTGTCATCCAGTACTGAAGTCAGAGACGTTAGCGGACTGATAGAATTTTTTTCCCTTCACGTTTCCCAGTGGAACATAGGGCTCCAAGCTAGTGGCTTGAAGTTTCTGTAGCAGTGTTTATTTTTGCAGGATGGGGTTGCTAGCCTCATACCCAACCTTTCCTCTTTACCAGCTTTATTTCTGGCTTAGCGAGGTAAAGGAGTGCGTCGGCCGGGAATCGAACCCTGGACCACGTGTATGGTCGGCGAGCGTCCTAGTCACAGTGAATCCACCTACCCACCCCAGCCGTTCATGTCACCCTAGAATAATTTGAGGAGATCATGGGGCCAGGGAATAACAATAATATGAATATGACAATGACTGCAATTTAATTGAAAATTCACTAGAACAGACATTTGAACAAAAAAAGGTTGGGAAAGTTTTTTTATAAACACTAGACGACTACTATTGTGTGCATGGCTGGCACAGCGGCAGAATGTTCGCCGACAACGCATGTGGTCAGGGGTTCAATCCCCCGCTAATGGACGCACTCCTTTACCTCGCCAAACCAGTAATAAGACTGGTAAAGATGAAAGTTTGAGCCTGAGGCTAGCTAGCGACCTCATCCTGTAAAAGAAGAGAACACCACTGCTACCGAAACTTCAAGTCTCTAGCTTGAAGATACAGGAATAAGTAGCAGTAATGGTCTGTGTAGAGATACTGTCAAAGTCTAACGTACAATGTCACTGGATTAGTAATGAGGTAGTCATTGTCCCTTCATCAGCATGGTTATACTAAAACCTGTGCTGAAGATCCTGCCTAGAAGGACAACGAAAGCTTCACACATAAAATCAACCAGCTCAGAGAACACAACTAATTCGGAATTTGTTAAAGGATTTCATATGAGCTGACATCGGTTAGAGAACCATTGGAAAACCACCACTGGAGTACTGGGCAGCTGTTTCGTCCTAGTTTGGGACTTTTCATCAGTACGCACCCATCGGAATTCGAGCCCAGGACCTTCTGGTGGTCTACGAGTTTGCTTTGTAACCAGAAGATCCGCCCGGTGGGAGCGTAATGCTGAAGAGTCCCGAACTAGGACGAAACAGCCGTCCAGTATTCCAGTAGTGGTTTTCCAGTGGTTCTCTAACCGATGTCAGTCCATGATGAAATCCTGTAACCAGTCTATCTACAACAATACAATAATGTAACTTGAATATTCCCATAATTTATTGAGAACAAAACTAGTTAGAGCGAACAATTGTGGTTTCAATAAAGTTACTCTTCTTCAGGATCTACAATTATTTAAATCCATTAATTTAAGCATACAATAGCGAGCCAGTAAAGGCAAATTAGAATCATTTCAGGTAGTGTATTGTGGAACAAAAGTATGAGATGGGATGGAACAATAGTCAGTTAGCTTTCTGAATATGCATGGTCAATGAGAACATGAGATAAAATGAGATGAAATAATTTAACAAAGCTACAGGTTTCGAGGGTGAGTGTAATCAGTGGTGTGTCAGACAATATGAATACTACAGAAAAATAAACCAACGAATGGAGTGGACTAGACAGTAAGTTCAAGGTTGAAAATAACGGGAATAATAACTGATATCAATCCGTGGTCAAACTCGTATAAACAAATCTAATCCTTACAAACCAAACTCTTAAAAATTAATCTTTTTTTATTCCTTCACGTTCCCAGTGGAACATAGGGCTTCAAGCTAGAGGCTTGAAGTTTCTGTAGCGGTGGCGATTATTTTTACAGGATGAGGTTGCTAGCCTCATGCCCAACCTTTCCTCTTTACCAGCTTTTATTTCTGGCTTAGCGAGGTAAAGGAGTGCGTCCATTGGCCGGGGATCGAACCCTGGACCATGTGCATGGTCGGCGAGCGTCCTAACCGCTATGCTCACTAATGACTTACTACAGGATAGAGTTACCTGGAGTTCTAGTGAGAATTCGTGGCAAGTGAGGTCCATGAAGTCAAGTGTGTGAGGATGGAGTTCTCACCAATGACATTGGTTGATGCCACCAGTCGAGCTAAATCACGAATTGGTAGAAGTTAGAATTCATGGGCTGTGAGCATTGAGGAGTTGGGTCCCAGTGGCCGAATGGTACACGAGCTAGCTTGCCTTGTAACCGGAAAGTCCTGGGTTCGAACCCTGGCACTGTGGTGGGTGCGTACTTCCGATGATTCCCAAACTAGGATGAAACAGCTGTCCAGTACTCCATGGCTGGTTTTTAATGGTTCTCTAACTGATGATATCAATCCGTGGTCAAACTCGTAAAAACAAATTTAATCCTTACAAACGAGTTCTTGAAAAATAATAATGATTGTCAAATAATAATAATAATAACAAGGAATTTCCAGAAGTGAAATGAACAGGATTTTGTAAATATGATAACAAGTTAGAAAAGCACTACTTAAACCCAAGGTAATAGAAATCATAAGAAGTCAAAAATGAACGTTTGTCAATCAAACAAAGGAATAGAAGAAAATAAAATTGTGATAGAGGATTTGTTGGCCTTATTGTAGGCCAAGATAAACATAACAGTTGAGCATACTTCTTCTGTATATCAAAGAGTGTCAGTCTTCTGGTATTGATTACAACTGCTTCAGCTATTGATAGAAGATATTTTATGCTTAAATTAAGAGAATTAAAATTGTACAGCCTGAAGAAGAATTTATTGAAAGCACAATTGTTTGCTCTAATGGGTGGTGATAAACGAAGCTCTCATAGCCTATCACTGATAATAATAATAATTTGCTTTATTCCAGAAACAGTACTATTGGTGGTACAGTGTGGAATTTTCAGCACATATCTACAATATTTGCATCTAATTTTATCAAACATTTAAAAGGAGTATTTAAAAAAAATAAATATAAAGACAACAACAACAAAAAAACACAAAAATAATTTTTAAAAATGCGAAAAAATACCAAGAAGTAGAAAGGAAAATAAACAGCATATAATAATATCTCAGTATTGGGTAGTGGAAGCTATGATATGATTATGCATGGTGACAGTAAAGCTATAGTCATACAAGAAGTTATGAAATGATATTTAAGAATGTTTATCGCCAAGATGATCAGTTAATTTGGTTGAAACAACACTAAACAATCATAAAATAACATTTCAGGGTTGTTGTTTTGTTTTTTATTGTCAGGTCTAATGCAGTGTTTGTAGTGGTAGTGTGAGTAATCCTACATAATACAAAATTTTAAGATGGTGATAATGGCGTTCACAACCAAGATTGTCAGTTAATATTGCCGAACAAAAAACAACCACAAAACTAATAATTACATGATGGTTAATGACAGGACAATTTTGTAATACTCATAGTGCTAATATAGTCGGAATCAGTAGATACACAAAAGAAGGAATACAGTAAAGTACAAAAAAGTAAGCCAATGTTAATAATTTAGGTAGCTAAGTATGTTTAAGAAGGAGTTCACTATAGAATACAAAATAAGAGAGAAATAAAAGAGCCTAAAATTATTTTATTAACAACAAAGCAAGTCATAGGTTTCGCGCCTAACATTGTCTCTGTCACTTAGAACATGGGCCAAATATGGTATCGTTGAGTTCCTGTACTTGGTTGTACGAGCATAAATTATTTTATACTGATTTCTGGTTCTACTTGATGAGATACAAGGCGAGAGTTGGGAATAGAGGGGGTGTTGGGGGTTGGAGAGTATGGTTTTAGACCATTTTTCGCATGTATTCAGATGCCTTTCAACTAATGTAGTGATGAGCTGACTGAGTTTTACACCACTAGTCCTACTAACTACCTCCAGTCAAGGAATCAGTAAGGCTATTCTTTCATTCCTTGCCTTCTGAAAGGAACATGATGCCTCAGGTACTCACTCACTCACTGAACCTTCCCTCATCTCTAGGTTTGCTACCGGAATCGAACCCAGACTACAGGCATGGCTAACAAGTATTCTCTCAATCGTCGTCACCTGTTTATTACACGTCAAAAGATGTCTGCCGATCTAACGGTATCTTACATGATTTGACTATCAGTAATCACGATCTTCTGTCTGTCTGTTATGTTTTCGACATAGAACTTTGCACCGATGTGCAGCAGTTCAAGTCGCCACACTCCCTCCATGTAGCACACAAAGCAAGAGAAGAAAGTAAAAAGAAATGCATAATAGAGACAGTAAACAAAGGTGTGAGTCAAAGGAATAAGTAATAACGAAGAACAATATAATTTCACTGGAAATTATAAGTCACAAGGAGTGGATGTATCCGCACCAGCCATCACCAGAACGAGATTTTGAACTAGCCATATCACTGATTGTTTCCAGCCATTGGTGTTTATCGTCCCGAGGACCCCAACCAGCAGGAAGTCTACACCTTCCTCCCTACGTGGCTGGCCTAAACTAACTATGTGGATTTCATTGACTGATGAAGCCATGTTTTGGTTTTTTACCGCCGCTAGCTCTTTTCCAGCCTGACCCTATGTCAGCTAACATTGCCCATCAGTTGAGGAAGGCGATGACTAGGCTAGCATGCGTAACACATGTCCTAACCATCTCAGTCGATGTAATTTCACAGCCTAATCACGATCTTACTACTACTACTACTAATAATAATAATAATAATAATAATAATGTCACAAATAATAAAACAATACATTACTTACCATCAAAAAAATGGTCAAGATCAACCAACATCCGGAATGTCTTTTAAACGCTACATTTCTCTAGGGGTAAACAAGTATACCAAAAATGTGGAGCAATATATATATACATATGACAAGAGTGTTTATTCGCTGAAAAAGAGGAAACAGAAAAGCAACTATCAAGTAAGGTAAACACACCTACTCAATCACAACGAAGAAAGAGAAGAATAAGGATAAGAAGAAATGTTACTCCCCTCCCCCACCATCGCGAAAAAATTAAACAATTTTTCTTCCTACTAGGAAATGAAATTGGTGTTTGGGGTGAGTAGAGTATATATGAGTTTAATATCACACGTTCACACACACACGCAAACTGACAATACTTTGGAAAGAGAAGAGCTGAAGAGACTGAATTGATTGGTTGTTCTCATCAGGATATACATATGTATTGTCTATCCATTCACTACTCACCCAACCCCTGTTCATTGGCTTGCGTTTCAAAGCCACTCCCTACTCAGATTGTAGAGGTGGATAAGATACTTCTATTACACTGCATTTAGAAAAGTTTAGACTATATACAGGAATGTCAACTCACAGGAAGTATAGATATGTATGTACACATATATTTATGACTGTGTTTATCTGTGTGTGTGTTTGTTCGTCTGTGGAGACTCATATATAACATACCAGATGTGACAAGCGCTCAGTCATGGTCTACAGTACGTACTTGCTTTCAAATGTGGTTTAGTAAAATGTTTACTCAGTGATAATGTATAGTATATATACGTATATATGACTTGTTCAATATCAATTCCTTCAACAATAACGACAACAAACAAATTAAACCATATAATTTAACTTCTTAAAATTTTCACTAATTGAATATTATGTTGTCATAGTGATGATTGTAGTAGTAGTTTAAATTAGGGATAATCAATAGGTTGAGATGACTTTGGATACAATAGGCGAGAAGTTGACTATGTTTATAAATGAGATGATTAGAAAGAAGGGTAATGGATGTGCTTAAATTAAGTAGCTACTGTGTGTGGTAGAGTATAACTCCATTATGGATGGAAGATTTTATTTTGATAAAGTGTCACACACAGTGTAGTGTTATACAGTAATATTAACTGATGACGTCCACGTTTCGAGCACAAACTATTGCTACTCATAATCATATCAAGTTACTCACTCACACAACTTTTTTCCTTCATTTATATACATGAGTGGAATTGATGATGAATAAAAATCAATATAGGATAACGTACATTCAGAAATAAGAATATGAGTATTATCAATCAAATACAATCAGATGGGGAATAAGACGAGTGTTTTTACAGTCAAAATAAGTAACTTGTTAGATTGTTATGGTGTACGTGAATTGAAATAGAATTTTGAGATTATTTATTATCCTCTTCTGATTTGACTGACTGGTGGTAATAATATCTTCCATGCATATTTCTGGTATTTGCATTCAGTCATTTCTGTTGCATGTGTTGGGTGTAGACTTGATGAACCAGGATTCAGTAAACAATCTCTCTCTCCACCTACTTGTATTGCTTCTTAGAACTTTAACCCTCTACCACCCTTCACATGCATTTTGGCTATTTTGAGCGCCATCAGAATGGCTACAATATGAACAGTGCTCGTTACAGGATTTCATCATGAGCTGAGATCGGTTAGAAAACCACCAATGGAGTTTTGGACAGCCAGCTGTTTCGTCAGTCTAGTTTGGGACTATTCAGCAGTACGCGTCCACCCCACTGCCAGCCTTAGAACCCACAACCTTCCGGTTACAAGGCCAGCTAGTTCTTAGACCATTAAGCCACTGGGACCTGTCAGTCCAATGGCCAACCAGTGCATGAATTCCAACTTCTGCCAACTCAAGACATAGTGCGACGACTAGCCAATCTCATCCGTAGCGAGTATTTGTCCTTACACCCGACAGTGTTCAATGGGTGACGTGCAATGTCATTCTTTAGTGTCTGTGATCTCTCTAGCCTCAGGGTCTCTGATGTGTGTGTGTCTGAATAAGCAGACAATAACCCTTCTCTCTGTTCTTCTATTGTGTATGTGCTTTTCTACTTATATGTAAAGTAGTAGATGCAGTTGGATGTAACATGATGTAGAAGTTAGTCCACTTTCATTTCTCTTAAAAAACTGTTTATTTGATAGACGCGTACAAGGTTATCGCTTGAATATGTTCTCTTCAGTGCAGCGTTCAGTCTGAACCCTTTTCTGCCAACACAATATCATAATTTTTGAAGGCGATGTTTAGAAAGATAAGCTTTTTCTCCACTGAACTGTAATTTTCTTTCTCTACACTAGCTTTTTGCATGTTTGTCGATGATCTTTTATGGATAACCATTATCCCAAAGCAGTTTTACTACAATGGATAACTTATCTTTTCTCTTTTCCCTCTGAGTAAAACTTTCTGACACGATTAAGTAATGTTTTCGCCAATCTAGTTCTATAAATCAGAGAGCAGAAGCTCTTAAAATTCAGATAAATTACCCTTCCCACGACCTGTAAATCTCTTTTCTGCGGATTTATCTTAGGATATTATTGTCTCTTTCAAATGGGAAACGAAGGTCAAGCAGAAGTAAAAATGTCGTAACCAGTGGTGTATAGCAGGTTGGGTGTGAGGACAAATACTCGCCAGCGATGACATTCACTAGTGTCAGTCACGCCATATCTTGAATTGCCAGAAGCTGGGATTCATCAACTGGTCAGTGGTCACAGTGATTAAAATGGTCAACCAGTTCGCCTTGTAACCAGAAGGTTCTGGGCTCGAACCTCCGCACTGCGGTGGGTGCGTACTACTAAAAAGTACCAAACTAGTCTGATGAAACAGCTAAATGTTCATTACTCCAGTGATGGTTTCCAATGGTTCTTTAACTGATGTCAGTTCATAATAAAACCCTGAATCCAATAAAATCCCTGCAACACCAACACCTGAATAGATAAAACTTGTTTTCATTGTCATCAAATGGATAGAACACAGTTTGTGTATTTACAAAGTAACTATGGTAACTTGTCTCTCAATCTTTAGCTATTTATATTATTTTCAATAGTTGGTTTGTAAGAATTAGATTTGTTTTTTCCACTTTGACCACGGAGGATTGCTGTCAATTAGAGAACCATTGAAAACCAGCCAGGGAGTACTGGACAGCTATTTCGACAGCCTAGTTTGGGAATCATCAACAGTACGTCTTTTTTATTAATTGTGAATTTTGATTTATTTTCGTTTTTATTCAACTGCATCACCGCTTATTGGGCGCTATGCTTCATATTTTTGACAGCTAAGTAAGTAAGTAAGTGAGCTGAACTCACCGTATATTTTTCAAACTCCCATTTATGAACTTTAAAAAAAGCAAATACAGATTAAGTGAAGAAATATGCATTCCTTTTTTCAATTAGTTCCTCATCATCGGCTGGCTTCACACTAATAGATAGTTCTCTACATCAAAAATGTTTTACCAATCAAGTGGTTATTTTTGTTAATCAGTTGTAGGACAGGTGGGGGGGGGGGCGAAATTAGGAGGTTAAAAGTCATTAGAACAACTAACTATTAGATGTTTATAACGAGACATCTAAATCTTGAAGGAAGGAGGGATGAAAATTAATTAATTATGAAATCCAAGATAAGTTAGTTCTTTGGAGTTAGCAACAGGTTATTGCATAATCAAGGAATTCGTAAAATAATGATGACTAAGAAGAATACGACGACTCAGTAGAATCATGTATAATAAAAACAAGTTAATCGAATTAGCTACAATTGTAAAAATTAACAAAGTCAAAAGATATAACTGAACTTTAGATTTTCCCGTCCATTGATCGATTGGACCGAAGTGCTCGGTCTCAGTTTGACATGTCGGCTTCTTGTGCAGATGATTCGACGATGTCTGGGTATTTAATTAGAATTTAATTTGTGGATGGTGACTAGCAATGGAATCCAGGATGTGCATTTCATCCTATTTGGGGCTCGTCATCCGGATGTACCTGCATTTCCCGGTGAGTGATGATGTTCCCACCAATGCTCGAACCCAGCTGACGAGTCCCAAATAGGATGAAATGCACATCCTGGATTTCTCCACTGCTAGTCACCATCCACAAATTTAATTCCAATTCAATGCCCAGACATCGTCGAATCATCTGCACAAGAAGCCGACATGTCAAACTGAGACCGAGCACTTCGGTCCAATCGATCAATCGACAGGAAAATCTAAAATTCAATTCAATAATTAATATGACCCTTGCACAAGAGGTGGCTATCGTTGCCCAAGTGGTCTAGTGGATAAGGCTTTGGCGTTTAAAACTGAGGGCACTGGGTCGAGCCTCGATGGGAACATCATCACTCACTGGGAAATGCAGGTACATCCAGTTGACGAGTCCCGAATAGGACGAAATGCGCGTTATCTTTGATTCCACTGCTAGTCACCATCCACAAATTAAAGTCAAAAGAGAGTTGCAAGGGGAGGGAAAAAATCGTTTCTAGAAACCCAATACATATCATGTATTTGGCCATGGCAAAGAAAGGGGCTGTACAAATTTATTTTGAATTGACACACAGATTTGGCTTATTCAGATAAATTCTTATTACATCTCTTGCAGTATGTAGAAGCCATAATCGCAAACCATGCGGGAAGTTGGATGACGTATGACAAATAACTTTAAAAGCTTTACTAGAGTTAACTTGATGTCCAGTCAGTTTCGACGAAATGAGCTAGTATTGAGCTGTGTCTAGCAGCTTTATTTAGACATTTGCCAAACCAAGATGGGAGGTGTTCAGAAATTCGACGATGAACTTGCCTGGTCGTATATCCAATGTAACTAGCTCCACATGAGCAGTTAAAATGGTAAATACACATGGGAGAGGTGAAACAATTAGGCAGTTTGTCTTTATTTCTTGAACTAAGTATTGGTTACCTAGTGAATATACAGCATAGATTAGCTCCCCTGAAAGTCCTTTTTTGAAGGCTCTTCTCAGACTTTGTGATAAGATCTCACTATTGACATCACCCGTGAATTGTAATCTTAGAAAGACTGATTTGTTGGGAACACTGGACATCTTCGACTTTTTACTTTCTGAGTTCATGTGTGTTTTGGTTCACGAATTTAGTTGGATATTCGTTTCTACTGAGTAGATCGCGAATATTACCGAGTTCTTCGTTCAGTGTCTCATTTGAACATATAACTGTAGACTGGTGAACCAAACATCTCGCCAAATTACGTTTGTGCTGTTGAGGATCGAAGCTCAGGAAGTGCGAGTATATTGTCCAGTGGAAGTAGGTTTTCTATGCAGACATCTACATATTGTTCCGTCTGTTCGTTTAGTCATTAGGACAATATTTTTTAAACATCATTCCATTTGCTTATTAAGTATTTTCTCATGACTTATGTAACCTTTGAGATTTAGTCTCTTCATAAAAACTCGGAGACTGACAAGAGAAAAAGAACAAGCTGATAGAAGAGACAGGACTCAAGGTGAACATTTTCCACGCTAATAACAAGTCATTGGGTGTTACCATGTGTTTCTGAGATTCAGCGTGCTATAGGAATTATTACTAACAGGCAGACTTGCAGACTTTCATCAACAGCTGCCTTCGATGAATATCAAAGACCAGATGTCTGTCAAGAAAGGATAATTAAGAAGGAAGTCTGGCAAGGATTGAAGCAGCCAACAACCTATCGCTCAAAAATGTTTCGAAGAGGATAAAGATAGATTGGGTATACACTTATCAGTCCTTCAAGTAGAACCAAACAGGCAGTAATGAGTAAGACATTAGAAAGTGAGATATGGGATATCATACAAAGGAAAAAAATGAAGAATTACGGAAATTAGTAGGACCAGCTGACTCCAAGACAGAAAAGAACAAAATACAGTGGAGGTGCTTTGTTGAAACCTTATATTTCACTAGCAATCCAGGGACAGATGATACTTGGTGTACTGTTACTGCTCTTGACCTTGTCCGTCCCATAATAATAAAAGGATCATTGATATTATAAAGAAACATTATCTAAGAATATTTAAAGAACAGTATTATAATTTTGTGTCGTAAATTATTGTTAATATTATTCCCTTGGGTTCAAAGTGGAACATTTTGTGTTCTATTTGACGCTGTCCTCTTCAGCTAACTAGGCCCACGAATGCCCATAATCTCTCATCTCCTCCTCCTGCTACTCTCCAACACACGATCTTTTCTATGTCACCCTCACGCCAACAACCCAGTCGTCACTTCCTACTGGGATTACACTCGAGTGATGGCGTGCATGGAGCGCGATTTTATTCAACCGACGGTCTCTTCGGTGGCGTGTATGCCCGATCAATTCATCTCCGTATTCTTCTACATATTTATTGAGCAATCGGCTATTGTTTTGTTGGTTTGTTCCACTGCAGAGTTTCTTGTTGCTAATTCTTTCTGGCCAGCTAACCGGTTGGCCGGCCGTTTGATCTTAGGTTTGCAGCCAGTGATGAACACCGACTTCACCTAGACATTGTGGACCTCATTGGTCAGAACTGTTTAGCCCAGCTTCTGAACACTTACCCAATCATTTGGAGATTGATATTTAAATTATGGTTTCTAAAAATATTTTTTTAAATTTTTCCTCCACAACTGCTTTTTATCATCAGAGGGGTAAATTTTACTTCTCTCTATGTAAATACAGTTGGAGTGATTTCCATGAATTGGCTCTTTAGGGATAAAAACAACAGGGAGAATAAAACTTTGGATATTCTGTGGTAGTTAGTCAAATCAAAAAATATTTCAACTAAAGTTGTGCTTAAATTCTTAGGCTCTTCAATGTGTATGCAACCTTACTTTATTGGATTTGTGGATTGCACATGCATATATATACACCCAAACACATCCTCATAGATTATGCTAGTGTTGTGTGGTATGCTTTGATGTTGAACTTCTACTTAGGACGCATCTGATTGGTCAACAGAGATTTACAAGTATTGGTTTTGTAGGGATTTTTTTTGATGCGTTAGAGGATTTTATCATGGGCTGACATAAGTTGGCGAAACATTGGAAAACCAAAAGGGAGTACTAGAAAGCTGCTCCGTCCTAGTTTTGGACTCTTCATCAGTACGCTCCCACTCCATCGCCAGGGTTTGAACCCAGAATTTTCTGGCTTAATGATCTACGAGCTAGCTAGCCTTATAGCCAGAAGTTCCTGGGTTCAAACCCTGACAATAGAATGGATGCGTACTGATGTAGAGTGGCGAATTAGTCTGACGAAACAGCTCTCCAGTACTCCTAGGTGGTTTCTCAATGGTTCTCTGACCGATGTCAGCTCACTATGGAATCCTCCAACCAATCAAATTATTAGGAGCCTAACCGATTGACCACTTATCGGCTATCTGGAGGAATATTCTTCTGAAACAGACAGAGTCCCGAATTTCAGATACAAACAAATTTTGACTTTGGGAAGTATGTCAATAAAATAGATTACGCAACCGCAGAACATGTTTCTCAAAAAATAACAAAACAGAAGTTAAGTGAATGACGTAAACATGGAGCGGTAAGATTTTCTCAACAGAGTATGACGTAATACAGAAAAATTGGATAACTTTATTCTGTAATTTTAATTACGACGGTACTGTAAGGTTCACCATTGTCTCTTTAGTTGTTCACAGATTTGATTTTCTACCTCAGAAAGATAGGTTCCTTTTACCTGTTGGCTATTTCGGGCGCCCTCAGAATGGCCACAATATGAACAGTGTTCGTTACAGGATTCCATCATGAGCTGACATTGATCAGAGGACCACTGGAATACCACCACATGAGTAGTGGATAGCCAGCTGTTTCAGCTGCCTAATTTGGGACTCTTCATCAGCACGCATTCACTCAACTGTCAGGGTTCGAACCCAGGACCTACTGGCTTCATGGTCTACAAGCTAGCTCGCCTTATAACCAGAAGTTCCTGGGTTCGAACCCTGGCAGTGGAGTGGGTGCGTGCTCATAAATAGTCCCAAACTAGACTGGCGAAACAGCCGTTCACTACTCCCAGCTGGTTTTCCAATGGTTCTCTAATCTTTGTCAACTCGTGAAGAAATCCTCTAACAAATCAGAAAGTATTTCAATGTGTATACAACCTTATTTTATTTTATTTTTATACACCCAAACACACCCTCATAGATGATGGTGGTGTGGTGTGGTATGGTGTGATGTGATGTTCACTGGAGTGCAGTGAAGTGGGACAGTGCATTAAAATTAAAAAATCAAAACAGGAAGTGGGTACTACACTTTACTAATTCATTTCCGTGATTTGACATTTTAACTACTTTTCCTAATACTACCAACTACTATTACTACTACTACTACTACTATTCTTTTGTATTTTGAGCAGTCTGTTAAGTGTAAATAAGAAGTGAAAATGAATCAACTGGATAGTAGTCATTCATTCAGGTGAACTGTGCAATGCTGCTGATACAACTCCTAGTTGAGAAAGAAACACACACGGAACACTTAAGTATCAATCACAGTGAAGGAAGACACTTTAACGGATAAAACCTAACCAACATATATATATATATACATAGGCATGAGTAATAAAATGTTTCACTCTTGAACTGGACATTTTACAATTCATTCACCTGAGTAACTTTGGTCTGGATTGATTAGAGTCTGAAAACAGTTTACTTGAGAGAAAGGCAGAGAGAGAGTGGAACTATGGTAGAGTCATTTCTGTCATGTTTATTATTCTCCATAATACTGAATGTGTAAAACTCTGATTGTTTTATTTTATTTTACTTTTTTTAATGATTGATTCCTATATATTAATTTAAGATTGTAAATATTCTGAGTCCTATATATAGTGTAAACAAAGTAACACTAGTTAATACTACTACTACTACTATTATTGTGGCGTGAGCTACTGATAAGATTTATCAGTAGTATATAAAGGGACGAAATGACAACAGTCAGCATAAATGGGAGAAATCCGGAAGAAGCAACCTCCTTTACCTACCTACCTAGGAAGCATTGTTTCAACTACAGGCAGACGGAGCTGATGAGGATAGCATCAAAGCGAGGACCGGGAAAGCAAGGTAAGCTTTCATTACTCTCATCAAGTCTGTGTGAAGGTCAACAGTACTACTCGGCATGAAAAATAAGATACGGATTTTCAACTTTAATGTGAAATCACTGCTACTATATGGATCGTCAACAGTTGTCTTCGCTCAGTACTACAAAAGATCAGATGGCCGGCCAGAAAAGATCAGCAACAGGGATTTGTGGGAGCGAACCAACCCAGCAGGAACCTACTGCACAACAAATATTCAGGAAGAAATGGAGATGGATTGGAGGCCATACTCTGAGAAAACAAACCACCAAGTGAGTGACATCACACGCCAGGCCATCGTTCGAGTGGAACCCAAATGGGAAGTGGCGAGTTAGTTGGTCATCAGTGCGAGGGTGACATGGAGGAGGAGGTCATGTGAAGAGGAGATGAATGCATGTGGTCAGACGAGTAGCCAAGTTAAAACGTTGGCAGAGAACAGAACGCAACGGAGATGTGTGGCTGAAGCCCTATGTTCCTCTAGGAATTAAAAGAAACAATAATAATAATAGTATAAGAAACACTCATCGGCCAGCATAAAAACATCAAATAGGCAGGGAGATAGATTTGATGTCAGAGAAAGCAAATGATACATGGGAGACTTGAAAGGGACACAAAGAAACACAATACGAAGGGAGGGCCAGAATTAGGACAACATGGAAGATCTGTGTAAATGGTGCGTTGAAGAAGAGGTGTACTTAGTTTGTTTATATAGAGATACCAAAGTGCAAATGAACATTCCTTTACGAAGTCTTTTGTCTTCTATAGTTACACTACCATTACAGACTGATATGCATAGTTGGCAAGCACTCACATCAACTGGTGCTTTCATATAATAATAATAGTAGCAATAAGTCGTACATATGGTCATTATTATAACTTTGGTTTCTAAGTGGAACATAGGGCTTCAACAGCACATCTCCACTTTGTCCCCTGTTCTCTGCAGTCCTCTTCAGTAGCTTCCATGATTGGCCATTGGCTGCCATCTCTTCCTCACATGATCTCCATGTCACCCTCGAACTGACGCCCCATGCATCGTTTCCTACTCGACGGCCTAGAGTGTGATGTCACTCAGTGGTCTCCTCACAGTGTGTGTGATCCATATCCAATATCTTCTGGATAATTGTTAAGCAATAGGTTCTTGGTTGGGTCGTTCTTAGAGTTTCTTGTTGCTAATTGTTTCTAGCTAGAAATCTGATCTTCACTGTGGAGCCAAAGAAGGTGGCAGCTGTTGATGAAAGTCTTCCATCTGTTGGAAATGCTTTCCGTGACGTGTACGCTAAATTTCTGACCCACATAGAAGAAGAATCTTCTGCACTCACTCAGCCAGCCAGCATGAAGAACAAGATAAATTCGGATTCTATTCAAAATAAATGTGAATTCAGTCAGTGAGAGAGAGGAACTTGCATTGCTCGTGAGTCCGTCAGTCACGAAAAGCATTTCCAACCTGTTAGTGCAGACTTTTATGAACAGCTGCCAGCTTCGCCCGCTCCAGATTGAAGATCAAATGACAGGCCAACCGGCTGGCCAACTCACCAGAAAGAATTAGCAAGAAGGTACTCTGGCGATGAACAAACCAAGGAAGAACCGATTGGTCAACAAATATGTAGGAGGAAGTGGAGATGGACTGATCGGGCATACGTCAATGAGGAGGCTATCGCACTCAACGCAGGCCATAGCTTGAATGGAATCCGAATGTGAAGCGACGAGTGGGTTGTTGGTGTGAGGGTGACTTGGGGGAGATAGTGTGTTGGGGAGGATGATGATGAGGAGGAGGAGATAGGAAATTATGGGATATAATCGTGGGTCCAGTTAGCTGAAGAAGATGGCATGAGATAGAACACAAAGTGAAGGTGTGTTGTTAAAGCCATAAGTCCCATGGGAGTAATAGTAATTAATACAAAATGGGTGCATTTAATGGTGATTCGGTTGTGTTCTCTTGGCTGGTTAATTTACAGTTGTAAAGCTTTTGTAATCCTTCTGGATAACAGTTTCATTGCAAGCTCCAAGAAGAAGTGAATTTATCTGAACTCTCCATGAAGAATGATATAAGTATATCTTCTGACAACCTTTGTGTTGATTTTGAATTGTCGTCCCAAACTAGGATGAAACAGCTTTCCAGTACTTCCAGCTGGTTCTCTAACCGATGTCAGCTCATGATGAAATCCTGTAACCAATCAATCAAATCCGTACAAACCAATACTTGATTTATTCTCTATTAGTTAGTTAATTGGATCTATAGTAATGCATCTATTGATTACTTATTCGTCTGAGTATCAGGCTTCTGGAAATCCTCTGGCACTTTTAGTGTTTCCTCTGTTTAGAATTCCTACATTATCCCAATCAAATTGGTTGCATCATTTATCTACATGAATCGATATGAAAGAATATATATATCATGCCTTTTTAAAGCTAATTTGTGTTCTTGGATTTTGATTAGAAGGGGGTGCTCATTTTTCACTAATGTAATGTTTACTGCAGTCCATGGCTACAGTTTATTTTGTGAATGGTATTAATTTCATCTTCGAATTCCAAGTGGATTATAAAAAATGATCAACAGAGACGTAAATTAACAACCAGTCAGGACAATGGTTACTAGGAGATACAATTACATCATCGGTAATAAAAAGACAGTTGCAGTGAAGGAAATTATCTTTTCGACGAAATCACCAACTAGACTGTACATTCGCGTATTTATGATAAATGGGTAGGAAAGTTCCAGAATAATTTCCGGTCAAGGGTCAGATTAATAGAATTACAATTAGGAATTAAAATGCCATAATAAACAGGGGGACAGATAAAGCTCAGACAAAGTAGTATCATAATTACTGAGAAGATTGACATATTGTGCAATTAGGGGTTAGAAATGTAGAAATTATGATGATCAAATGTGTAAATTACATGATCGTTCATGGAAAATTAAAATGAGTTCATTTTATACTAAAATATGCACTGAAGCGATGTTGCCTAGAACAGCGGTGACGGGGGACGATGTAAGCTTCATAATTATAAATCAACCAGCTCATCCGAGAGGACAATCACGTCAAAATCATCCTTCTGAACATCAAATCTTCTGTACCATTTCAAAATACAAATAAATGAAGATTGAATCAAGTTAAGAAGAGGAGAAGAAAACATTCTTAGTGAAGAAGAATGCTGAAAATAAACTGACAATCACCAGGATGAAGTGAATAAATGAAAACCCATCAACGCACACACAGGCACACACACACACTTAGGATAATTGAACATATACAACAAATCTTTCCTAATATTGACGTATTTCCCTCCTGTTTTTCTAACTACTCTCTTCTCTACATATCTGATTAACTAATCAACTATCCATTAAAGAAAATTTACTCTTCTTAGAGAAAATACTGTCATCCCATAGACACTTAATCTGAATAATACTCACTAGATGGAAACAGTAAATCTTGAGTACGACGTTTATTATCATTTTTGTTATTATTCTCTCGTCCAATATAGAGTTAATACCCCATTAAAATGTACATCTCCTTGAGTATAAGTGTAAAGCTCCTCCCAGACCCCTCGCCACCCCGACGAATCCAGCTGCAAATTATCTTCATCACTAACTTATTTAATTACTCACTCATATAATAGCCCTCCTTCATTCTTGTCAGTCTCTCTCGTACTCTCTCTCTCCCTCTCTCTGTCTCTCGAAGTAGCTTCAGCTGTCCTTCTCCAATCCATCTTCATATCTTCATCTTTGAGAATGAATCACTTTTGTCTTTTGAGAACAAGGAAAAACTGGGAACAAATGGTGATTATGATGAGGATAATGAGAATAGTATAATTGAAAACAATAGTAATAATAATAACAATAATAATAAACTCTATGATTAGTAGTCATTATTGTTAATTTCTTCTGAAATTGACATAATGGCTACTGTTATTGTAATTGTTTTTATTTGTTTAAAATGTTTACTGTGCTTCTTCTTCTTTTTCTGTATAGTTAAAAATAAACCATATGCTTCCTAGAAATTCTCATACACATTTAAATTTAAACAATTCGCGCTCAATGTGCATGTTTCCAAGGTTATATTGCCTGAAGCATAAATAAACAAAGTTAAGAGAGAAATACTTTCAGAAATAAAAAGAAAATATATACATTTAGTTAGCAAAAGAAGAGAACAAAAAGGGGTCAATTAAGTAAAAGTTAATTAGGAAAGTTATCCGTGAGGCATACAGTGTGTATACACATGAAATGATAGAAATATTATATAAGCGGGATAAAGGGAGTCAAAAAGGGGTCAGATGATGAATAAATTGTATGATCCATAGAGTTGAAAATAGTGTTTGTTTTTAAAAATTACTTTGTTTATTTGTTATTATCCTAAATTATGTGGGTTCGTGCATGTAGGCTAAGAAGAGATTTTCAAGTGTTGGTTTGTACGGATTTGATTGCTCACAGGATTTTATTACGATCTGATATCGGTTAGAGAATTGTTGATAAGCCAACAAGGAGTACTGGTCAGGCAGCTGCTTCGTCAAACTAGTTTGGGACTCTTCAGCACTACGCACTCACTGGAGTTACAAAGTGAGCGAGCTCGTTGACCATTAAGCCACTGGGGCTCGCCAGCCCATGAATTCCAACTTCTGCCAATTCATGATATGGCGCGACTGGCACTAGCGAACGTCATCGCTTGCGAGTATTTGTCCTCAAACCACTGGTCACGACTTTCCACTGGAACCCAGGTAACTACCTACCTGGATAGGAACAGTAGCTAGTGAGTTTGAACCCTGGTGGGTGTGTACTGATGAAGAGTCCCAAACTAGGACGAAACTGGTTTTCCAATGGTTCTCTAACAGATGTCAGCTCATAATAAAACAAGATCCATTTTCTTAACTTCTCTTCATAGCTGTACAGTTATTTGGGGTTGTGCTTATGTACAGTGTCAACTGTCAACCTAGGTCAGAGGTCACTGTTAATTAGTAACAAAGATAAATAAAAGTATATTAGAAATAGAAATGTATGAAAAATAGTGAGTTATCTTACGTAATCGGGTGAAATGACAACTAATTAGCTTAGTCGTCCTTTCACATAGACATTAATTTATACTTTGATTGAACACTAGTCAGTAACTAGTGTAATGTGTGCCTAGTCTTTTGTTTGATGCAGACTGAATTCTATCAGTCAGGTTTCCAATATGGCCACTATGCCACTAGGTGGCTCACCATCACAGTGCACCTTGAATTGTTGGTATTAGATGGTTGGAAGCAATCAGCCAATCAGCAATCAGGTTTCAAGCTAGTTGGCTGGCACTCACCAGTCACCAAAGCATATCTGGAACCTTGAAGGAACTCATGCCCCTAGCATATATGTGTATAGGCCCTAGTTCAAAATAAGATGAAGCACTCCTCCTTGATTCCACTGTTAACCACCATTATCTACATAAACCCACCTTCCAGTTGAAGTTTTGAAAGCTAAAGGAATTCACAACAAATGGAATTATTCATTCTATACTCTTGAGACGTTAATAATCAATATGAAGTAGGTCTTTACATGCATAGCTTTACAGTTTGAATCATCATACCAGTGATTGCTTACTTGATCTGATTCCCTGAAAATGACTGCTATAAATACACTAGCGAAGACCTTAATCCTAATGAAAACGAAATTACGCTTCGATCTGGATTTCGAAGATGATATATGTCTAATTTCACACAAACTCGAAGACTTGCAGGAGAAAACAGAGGTTACCTTCTTCACTTATCTAGGAACCATCATTTCAAATACAGGTGGGCGGATGAAGATGTCAAGGCCAGTCATAATTGGAAAGGCAAGATACGCTTTCATCAACCTGAAACCAGTTTGGAAATCTTCTGCTTCACTCAGTATAATGAACAAGATTCGGATTTTCAACACCAATGTCAAGTTGGTCACTACTCCTATACGGGTCAAAATCTTGCACTGCGCATGAGTCACGTAAAGGACTTCCAACAGACTAGTGCAGACTTTCATCAACAGCTGTCAACTTCTCTGGCTAGCTCCATACTTAAGATCAATTTGTGAGAGAGAATTAGTAACAAGAAACTTTACAGTGGAACAAACCAAGGAAGAGCCGATCGCTAAACAAATATGTAAGAGAAAGTGGAGATGAACTGATTGGGCACACGCCACTAAGGAGACCATCGGTCGCATGGCATCGCGCTAAATGTAGGCCATTGTTCGAGTAGAATGTCAGTGGGAAGTGATTAGTGAGTCGTCAGTGCGAAGGTGACATGGAAGAGATCGTGTGAGGAAGAGATGAGAGATTATGGGCAATCTTGGACCCAGCCAACTGCAGAGGACAGCAGAGAACGGAACAAATTGGAGATGTGTTACTGAATTCCTATGTTCCACTTGGAATCCAAGGGAACAATAATAATATATATGTTTGTATCCCCTGAATTTGTACAGAAGGTAACGTTGGCTGACGACGATTACTTGAAACTATGCATTGCAGTGAGTAGTAAGTTTCATTCATCTGCTAAACTCACAGTCCTAATACCAGCATTTGTATTCTCAAAGACGGTAACAGTGATTCTACTCACAAGTCTTTTTCTCATCTCAAGCAGCTACTTCTGACAAGATTGACTGTCACTGAAGCACTCTAAAAGTAGCATAGGGTTTCAAGCTAAAGCTTGGAAGTTTCGGTAGCAGTGGTGCTTATTTTTACGGGATGGAGTTTCTATCCCTATGCCCAACCTTCTCCCCTTACCAGTCTGATTACTTGCTTAGCGAGGTAAAGGAGTACGTCCAGTGGCCGGGGATCGAACCCCTAACCACATGCGTGTTTGGCGAGCATAAAATAAAATGAAATCGGTCAAAACTAGCGCTGAAAATGTACTCTATAGAGATAATAAAAGCTTCGCAATTAAACAATCTAGCGTCATAGAACATAAGAAACATTCACCTAAGCTATATATCTTCTCGACCAATTCTAAATCGATTATCTTAATTGAGTGTTTAACGATATCATCAGACTGATTTTCAAAAATTGGCTTTTGTAGGGATTCTGTTTGTTTCAGCTTAGACCACGGAGGACTGATATCAGTTAGAGAAATATTGAAAACCAGCACTCCAACACTGGACAGCCAGCTGTTTCGTCAGCCTAGTTTGGGACTTATAGACAGTATACAATCACTGCCATGGTTCGAATCAAGGACTTTCCATCTACAAGATGAGAGAGGTCGTTGACGAGTCAGCCACTGGGACCCTATCCAATGGCCAGCCCATGAATTCTAACTTCTACCAATTCATAATTTTTAGCACCACTAACAACCGATGTCGTTCCTGGTTTTCGATGGATCTCTAACTGATATCAATTTCTTGGAAATTAATCTGATGCTCACTAGTGACTGGCTATAGGACGAAGTTGCCTGCAGTGAGTTCTAATGAGTAGTCATGACCATTGGGGTCCATCCAGTCAGGAGGAGAGTGGAGTTCCCGTCGACAACATTGGTTGGTAATCGCACTAAAAACCACGAATTGATATAAGTTAGAATTCATGAAATGGAAATCGAGTCGGGTCCCAGTGGTTGAATGGTCGACGAGCTAGCTCGCCTTGTAGCAAGAGGGTCGTAGGTTCGAACCTCAATGAGGTTGGTGCGCACTGACGATGAGTCCCAAGCTAGGATGAAATAGCTGTCCACTACTCTAATACTGGTTTTCACTGGTTCTCTAACTCATTAGAGATTAACCTAAGATACTATCGAGGAAATTCTTACCCGATTTCTATGTATGATTTACATATAAAAGAAAGGAAAAGTAGGTTAGACAAGGATATTACAAAGAAAGATCTTTCCCGTAAATTAAGGTTATAGGATTAATTAAAAACAACTTGACAACACTGTACGTTGAACCATCATCTTATATGGCTGAATGAAACCAGGTAAATAACACTCTTCCGTTAGATAACTTTTTAAAGAATATTTGCTTCAGTTGATCAGAAGAAAACTTCATTTATTCACCAGGGAAAAAAGAATAAGGTCAAGGGTCAAGTATATAGAAACAGAAACACTTGCCACTAACCACCCGTCTTACAACTGAGTATTAATCATAAACATTTTTAAAATTTTTTTAAAAATAAATAAACAAACAGACTAAATAAGTGAGATTGATACAGATTTCCACCTCCTGCTGTGATTGTTACTGCACTGAGTAGGTATAATCAGTCGGGTTATGCAAAATTAAACGACCGTAAAATACAGTTGATCTACAGTATACGTTTTAATCCATTATTTTGGTTAATTGAATTCATCTGTACACTAAATGAACACTGATACTGTTAATAAAGTTGAAAATGAGAAGTTATGGCCTTTTTAAGAGTGAAAGGATGTTGACGTTTATGTAAAGTACGATGTGTGTAACTCAAGTTCTGCTTTCTACAACTCCTATAGTATTTACTGAGCTTAGATCTAAATTCCTGGTTTGGAACCTCAATGGGTGTGTAGTGCCAAAGATTTCCAAACTAGGTTGATGAAACAGCTGTCCAGTACACCCTGATTAGTTTTCAATGGTTCTCCTCTAACTGATATCAATCCTTCATGCTCAAACTTGAAAAACAAATCTAATCGGTTACAGGATTTCATCATGAGCTGACATTGGTTAGAGAACCATTGGAAAACCATTGCTGGAGTACTGGATAGCTGTTTCGTCCCAGTTTGGGACTCTTTAGAAGTACGCACCCACCGGGGGTTCGAACCCAGGACATTCTGGTTACAAGGCGAGCTAGCTCGTAGACTATTGAGCCACTGGGACCCAATCCAATGGCCCATGAATTCTAACTTCTACCAATTCACGGCATAGCACAACCCCTAGCCGATGTCTTCGGTGAGTATTTGTCCTCACACCCGACCTGCTGCACCCTACTGGTCACGACTTCCCACTAGAATCCCAGGTAACTACCTACCTGAATAAGGCCAGTCGCCAGTGAGCATCTCATTGATATTCAAGTATTGGTTTGTAGGGATTTAGTTGATTGGTTACAGGATTTCATCATGAGCTGACATTGGTTAGAGGACAAATACTCGCCGAAGACATTGGCTAGCGATTGTGCTTTATCATGAATTGGCTCGCCTTGTAACCAGAAGGTCCTGGGTTCGAACCTCAATGGGTGAGTACTGATGAAGAGTCGCAAACAAGGACGAAACGACTGTCCAGTACTCCCAGGTTTTCCAATGGTTCTCTAACCAATATCAGCTCATGATGAAATCCTGTAACCAATCAACCAAATCCTTACAAACCAATACTTGAATACAAATCTAATCCTTACAAAACAATTCACGAAAGTAAATCGAAACATCAAATTGGTTTTCCAAAATACAAGATATATTTTGGGATCAGAATCTCAGATTGATAATGATTGCTTAGCTAGCTAGGGATTGTGCATGAATGAGCGAATGTCACACAACAGATTACCATATGACGTGGATACTTGACCATGAGCATTCAGCTTAACGAGTATACTTAAACAATGAAGGTCAGTGTCAAATATTAAGTGATGAATGCTGTAGATTAATAATCTAGGGAAATTCTTTACCGTTATAGCTTAATAAACTACCGTTATTAGTTGTGTTCGATGGTTGGAGGTAATCGGTTACAGGAGGCCTTGTACACAACCTAGGTTTCGTGCTAGTTGGCTGGCACTCACCAGTCAGAGAGGCGTATCTGCAAAAGTCCCTTGAAGGAACTCATGTCCCTACTGAGATTCGAACCTGTGTCTCCCAGTGAGTGCTGCAGTTGGTAAGAGACTTTGCTACTGAGCTAGTCAAGCTCGTGACTGACCTCCCATGCCACCTAGTGGCATGGTGGCCATATTGCAAACTTGAGTGATCGAATTTAGTCTGCAGTAAACAAAGGACTAGACAATATTACACTAGTTACCAACTTTGTGTCCAATCAAAGTACGGTTATTTCTTCCAAATTTAATTATGGTGACATCCAAGTGCTTTAATTATAGTTATGTGTTTGACATAACTAGCCGAATGTCTAATCTTCAACAAGGAATTCATTCTACTTAATATTCATTCATTTTGCTAATAATTCACCAAGAAAACATTCTCAGAAAGAATAAAAGATACACTGGATGCAGAACTCCATCAGCTCGCCAGAACAAGCTGGATTCAGGAAAGGTAAATCAAGAGCTGGGCAAATTGTAACTCTACGCATCGTCAACACAGAAGAAAGCATAGAAAGGCAGTCAAACCTCTGTCTATCTCAATTTCACCGACTTCGAAA
The DNA here is from genome assembly GCA_944472155.2 of Trichobilharzia szidati. NCBI lineage: Eukaryota > Metazoa > Platyhelminthes > Trematoda > Strigeidida > Schistosomatidae > Trichobilharzia > Trichobilharzia szidati. Next base: position 20,709,102 of record OX235276.1, on the reverse strand, counting down.
TGGCCTTCGATAGAAAGCGTTGACCGAGAAGTAATTTGGAAACCAACACTACCGTGTGTAGAGCCCCAAGTATTTGTCAGCTTCATTCAACAGCTGGCTGAATGGCAATGCCTGCCGCATGTCAGGTGATCTAGGTCGGAGAAGTCAGGGAAGCCTAGGTTTGAAGTGAATAAAGGAGTAAGTCAAGGCTGCCAGCTACCAGCCACGATGATATTCATACTTGTGGTGGACTGACTGGATTATGTGTCAGGCTGTGCATGCGGAGTGAGTGAGAAGACAGGAATACGCTGCACCGACTGATAAGAAAACTCTACAAGATTTGGATTTTGTGTGTGGGTGATTTATCTCCAGTGTCACACACATAACGTGGAGACTCACAGGTAGGCAGGCAGGCAGCGAAGACACGGCTGACTTCAGGTAAACATAGAGAAGAGAGAGGTGATGGAGACAGTCAACCAACTAACCGACGACAACAATAGCAGCAGCAACAACAACTAGCACCAATCACCATCAACGGTAGGGAGAGATTTCACAGAGGTTACTTCTTGCATTCACTTATCTGGCCAGGAAGCCAACACGGTTTAAACGACAGGCAGCCAGGCAGGCAGTCAGACAGGACGAATGATTTCAAAGCTAGCCAGTCAACCGTTCAGCTAGGATCGGAAAGGCAAGATATGCCTTCATCAACCTGAAATCGATTTGGAAATCTTCTGCTTCACTCACTCATTCACTCAGCCAGCCAACCAGCATGAAGAACAAGATAGATTCGCGTACTGTTCAACACAAATGAGAAGTGAAGTCATTTCTAATATACGGGTGAGAAGCTTGCACTGTGTGAGAGTCAGTCACGACAGGCATTTCCAACAGGTGACTTCAGACTCTTATCAACAGCTGCCAACTTCACCGGTTCCGTACTGAAGATCAAATGGCCAGGCGGCTGGACAAAAACAATTAGCATTCGAACAAACCGACAAAACAAGAGGGGATTACTGAACAGAAATGTGGGAGGAAATAGAGATGAACTGTTCTGGCATGCGACAGTGAGAAGACCATCGGTCGAATGACATTGCACTCAATGCAGGTCACTGCTGGAGTGGAATTTGAATGGGAAGCGACGATTGGATCGTTGGTGAAGGTATCTCACCACCAAAACCAACAACAACAAGCACTAATCACGATTGAAGGGACAGTATCGCTTCAACTGCAGGCTGTGACGAGGATGACGACTTCAATGACAGGATCGGAAAAGCAAGACAGACGTCTATTAGAATAAAATTAGTGTGGAATTCTACTTCAGTCAGCACAGGGAACACGATCTCAATTTATAACACTTATTTTATTTCAATTAGTGTTTCTGTATAGTTCAGAGACTTGACACAGTGAAAAGTATCTCCAACTAAAGAAATCAAATTAAAAATACAATTAGCAGAAATCTGGAATGAAGTAAGTTTTTTTGAGGCATTAAGAGTTGGAAGGGCTGACTATTTTTATAGGCTAATTACAGACGAATATTCTTGGAAAAGTGGCAGAGTTTTTTCAAGTTTTGAATAAAAACAAAGTTTGACTAAAAAGTGTATACCAATAAAGTAGGTGACGTAACCACAGAGGGTAAGTTTTTATAAAATAGCAAAAAGAAGGAAGTAAGATTGAGTGACATTCAGATGAAACAATACGATTTCTTAAACAGAACAGAAGATATATGAGAATACATGACGTAATATGAAGTTACATCGATTGAGAGAGATGGTTAGGACATGTGTTACGCATGAATAGCCTAGCGTAGCCTAGCTCGATCGCCTTCCTTGACAACGGCCAATGTTAGGTGACTGACTGACATAGGATGGATCAGGTTGGAAAAGAGTTGGCTAGTGTTGGTGAAACGAAAACATGGCTTCATCAGTCAGTGAAATCCATAACAGGTAGTTTAATCTATCTAGGGAGGTGTAGACTTCCTGACTGGTTGCGGTCCTTTGGATGGTATAAACCAGAGGCTGCAGACAATCTGTGATATGGCGCAGATGTATTCATCACTGTTTGTGATTTGTAATATCCAATAAAATTCTATTGTTCTTCCATATTACTACTATTCTTTTTGCCTCATATTTCTGTTTATTATCTCTCTCTCTCTCTATTTTGAACCTCCCTTCACTCTCTTCTCTTGCTGTGTGTGGTACATGGAGGCAGCGTGGCAAATGAATTCTGTCTTTCTAGGTCTTGCTGAGGCAATTGCCATCAAACGGTTGAAACTAAATATATTTAGGCGGAGAGAGAGAGAGAGGGAAGAGAGACAGTGGTGGACGCTGAACTATCTTGGTACTTAAACTTACAAAACAAAGTCATGCCACTTTTATTACGTCATCTATTCTCATATATCTTCTGTTCTCTTTCGGAAATTGTATTGTTTCATTTGAATGTGACTCACTTTAATTTATGCTTGCTATTTTATAAAAACATTTCCTTTAGTTACGTAACCTATTTTACTGATGTAATAGTTGGATTTTTTGACCCGTTGGTTGCAATCCACACACCTAACCTTCCCTTTTTACTAAGGTAACTACTAGCCAGACGAGGCTTAGGAGCTTGTCGGCCCAGAGGTCGACCCCCGGAATATGTGATGGGTAATCTACCATCGAATCACCGACTCTTACTGACATGTTGTTTCTACCCAAAAAATATTGACATATACGTCCTTTTCAAGAATATTCGTCTGAATACCCTAGAAATTAACCAGTCATTTTCACTTATTTAATTAAATTTAGATTTTCCCGTCGATTGACTGAACCGAAGTGCTCGGTCTCAGGTTGGCAGGCAGGCTCCTTATACAGATGCTTCAACGATGTATGGTAATGTAACTTGAAGTCAGCTGGTTTGAAACTATGGGCGCTGGGTTCGATCCTCATTGGGAACACCATCACCGACTCACCAAATGGGACGAGATGCACGTCTTCCTGGATTCCATTGCTAGTTTCTACCAACCAACTTATATCATTCTGAAATTATGTTACCTACATTTCACATCAGTTACACCTTATCATTGTATAAAAAGAATACTCAACCTTATTTTGTGATTTTTATTTTTGGTTTTCAAAATGTTCAGGTTTTGTAGGTACTAAGTGAGAAGGAATCTGCGAAATAGTGAAAAACAGAAAAGTGATCTCATATTATACTGCTACACATTAATATATGTGTAAAACTTAGGCAGTGTTGTAGCATGTAATTCCATATTAATTTATTTATTAGATATATCACATACACACACAGTGAGACAGTATCACTGTTTACTGGATGACAAGGTTTCGAGCACGATCTATTATTGTTCATAATCATGTCGTCAGTTATGACCACACAACTTCGAAACTTTCGTTTCACAGTTTTCTTTATTCTTTCCCCTATTCGCCATCGTAGGGGTAGTAGGATTTTCCAGATATCCCAGTGGACAGATGCTGATACATTCCTACTACATGTGTTCTCCTCAGTTGATTCGATCAACAAAGTATCTCCCTCCACCCTGTTATATAACATTAGATTTTAGAACTGTCATCTTATCCCATCACTCCATTGTAAGGTTGGGTGTGTGTAATTGCATTCGTATGTAGTGAGTGCTATTGCTGAACTAACTATTCTCCAGATTTATTATCTTATTCTGGTCAACTAATCTAGATTTTGCTGCTAGGTTCTTGTGCTCCGTTAGTCTGCCTGACTGACTGACACCGTTCTACTACTTTGACCTACTATGTATTTGACCTGACACGTAATCATTCGAGTGTTAGGACAAATATTCGCCGAAGACATTGGCTAGGGGTCGCGCTATGTTGTGAATTGGCAGAAGTTAGAATTCATGGGTCATTGGATAGGGTCCCAGTGTCTCAATGGTATACGAGCTCGCCTTGTAACCAGAAGGTCCTGGGTTCGAACCCTTCCTGTGGGTGCGCACTGTTGAAGAGCCCCAAACTAGGACCAAACAGCTGTCCAGAACTCCAAAGGTTTTCCAATGGTTCTCTAACCAATTTCAGCTGATGATGAAATCCTGTAACCAATCAATCAAATCCCTACAAACCAACACTTGAATAAACAGTATTACTATTTACTGGATGGTAAGGTTTCGAACATAATTTATTTATTGTTCATAATCATATCGTCAATTATAATAACCACAAAACTTCGAAACTTCAGTTTTATCACAATGGGGTAGAATTCATTTGTGAAGCAGTGAGATTGTCTCATTACAGCCGGCTTTCAAAGCTGACTAGCCTATTAGATGATAGTCAAATTGTCAATTGAGGCAAGAGCTGGTTTACACCAATTAAATTTTATCCCGTTCGAATAATATACCGAGTGAAATAAGTGAGATATATACATATATTTCGATACAGTAAAAGAACTAGTTGAGCGTTGTAAAGGAAATGTTTTTACGTGGTATGTACACACATAAATACACACACACACACGCATGCACGCAGGGATACTGACTAACACACGAACAGAGAGAGAGAGATTTGGCAACTTAGAATTGCACAATATGATTCGGGGAAGAGATAAAGAGTGAGGAAGAAAAGAAAACAGGGGAAGAAGGGAATATATATCGTTTGTATCTCCCGTCCCAAACCAAAAAGAAAAACGGAAGAGGAAGAAATGACAGTTTGAAAATTCCCCTTTTTCTTCATCTTAGAGAGAATAATTTTCTGCGCAAAATTCAGATTCAACTTTATAGTGTGCTTAGAATCGGCAGATGAAATTAAGGATGGGGGGGGGGAAAGGGAAATCAACGAATATTGAGTCTTCGGGAATTAATTTATGGGGATTCATATCTTCAGTTAGAGAACTATTGAAAACCAACACTGGAGTATTGGACAGCCAGCTGTTTCGTCAGCCTAGCTTGGGACTCATCGACAGTACGCACCAGTCGCCACGGTTCGAACCCAGGACCTTCCGGTTATAAGGCATTGGTTAGTGTCAGCGCTAAAATCACAAATTGGTAGAAACTGTACTTCATAGGTTGATCATTGAGTCGGGTCGCAGTGACTGAATGGCATATGAGCTTGACTTGTAACCAGAAGGTCGTGGGTTCGAACCCTGGCGCTTGGTGTGTACTGCCGATAATTCCCAAGCTGTCTGTCCAGTACTCGAGTACTGGCCTAACTTGAAAAAAAATATTAAGTCCTTCCTTTTATGTGTTGGCTATGTAGAGATCTGATCCAGGGGATTGACATCAGTCACGGAACCAAAGAAAGTCATTACTAGACAGCTGTTTCGCCCCAGTTTTAAGGCTTTCAAGCAGTACACGGCCATGACTCCACTGGAAAATAAGCTTAGAAGCTACAGGTGCTACTGGATTTCGATTAAGTGTCCGATGAGCATTGTGGCGACCTCTTAAGCTAAAGTTCGTGTGGTTAATCGTTGATGGGATAATGGTTTTCAGTAACTACCTAGGTGATGCGATTTCGTGATGTAACTTGTAAAGAAAAATGTTTGACGAATCCTGACGATAATTTGCTTTGTAACTCTTGATCGATACGATTAAACTAGAGCTGATACTAGCTGAATCATTGATTACCCTGGTTTTTGGTGTAGACACAAAACTCCATTACTCATACAATCTACCACTAAACGGATGTTAGAATACAGAATAGCTATTCATCAATATATATATATATGATGAAAAATATTCGTAGCTCAGGTGGATGATATTGAATTAGTCGTGTTCTCTGATCTGAGATGGTTGATTTAACTGCGAAGCTTTCGGCATCCTCCTGCTAGATAACATCGTTTCAGTGCAGGTTTTAACATAAAATGAACTCATTTGAATTCTCCATGAACGTTGATATCACTGTATATCTCCCTACTGACAACTGTTGTCTTGCGGGACTGGTTGTTTGTTAATTTACGTCTCTTTTGATCATTTTTATTACTGACTTAGAATTTGAACTTTCTTGTCATGTGATGATTTACTTTTTATTAGCTGGTAAATCTGGTGTCCATTAATATTAGTGAGTTTGTTAATCCATTGTTGGCTGATTTGCTTGAGTACCAGACGTCTAGAAACTCCTTGACTGCATTCTTAGTGTTTCCCCTCCTGTTTAAAATTTCTACATTATGCCAATCAAACTGGCTCTCACAGTTATAAGGATGCAATGATATGAAAGAACATATATATCAATGAATGTAGATAATTATGGACACCAAATAGATGATTGGGTTAATGTAGAAATTTTAAACAGGAGAGGGAGCACCAAAAATGACGCCAGGAAGCCTGGTTGATACTCAAGTGAATCAGCGATTAAAAAACAGACATATGAATATAGACGAAATTTACCAGCTGATAAAAAAGTAAATCACGTGACAACAAAGTTCAAATTCTGAGTAAATAAACATGATCAACAGATATTGTTTTCACTATAGCAAAAATATTCATTCAGACATATATAAAACACAAAATAATCGAGCAAAGAATATCCTTTTCGATAATTTCCTCTTCTGGCTCTACAATTATATGCATGCATGTTCATATACATAGAATATTCTAGATTATTAGTCATTAACAATATTAGTGTTTTCCAAATAATATCGATTTGTAAAGTAAGATCAATGCAATTACAGTTCATTAAAGATGCTTAAATAATTATAATAATAAAGATATAATAGCGAATAGAATATCAACTGAAATTAGGGAAATTCCACAAAAATTCAGGATTATTCAAACCTGGATGGCCAAGGTAATGATAATGTCTGAACTAACTTCTTTTGGATGCATAAATTAGGCTTCTTAATATGGAAGCCGTGTGCGTCGGTAGCATAGCGGTTAGGACGCTCGCCGACCATGCACATGGTCCGGGGTTCGATCCCCGGCCGACTCACTCCTTTACCTCGCTAAGCCAGAAATAATGCTGCTGAAGAGGAAAGGTTAGGCATGAGGCTAGCAACCCCATCCTGTAAAATAAACACTGCTGCAGAAACTTCAAGCCACTAGGTTGAAGCCCTATGTTCCACTGAGGAACGTGAAGGAAAAAAAATTTTTTTAAATATGGAAGTCAACAGCAAGTCTCAGCAATATTTAGTAGTCGAATTCTTAAGGCAAAATTGAGATTCGTAGGTATGCGGTAAATGACCCTGAAAGCATGATTAACGTCAATCTTATGTTCTGTCTCCACAAGGTGAGCCAGAATAGCGCTGCGAATAGATTTTGTTTGTCCTTTGCTTAACCAGGCAGGGTGATGTTCGGAAATTCGACGAGAAGCACGCCTAATTGTATGGCCTATGTAACTGGCTCCACAGGAGCAGTTAAATTGGTATATACACATGGAAGAGGCGAAATTAGACAGTTTGTCTTTTATTCTCGAACGCAGAAAAGGAGTGGTTTTAAAGATACAGCGTAATTCAGCAGCATGGGATGCTCCTTTTACCGCATTTCTAAGGCGCTGTGTTAGTATCTCACTGGTGTTATCTCCTAGGAACTGCATCTGTAGGAATAAGGCCTTTTTGGAACTGTTTGTAACTTGGGCTGCTTTGGTTTCAGATTCAGATTCTTATCAATAAACTTTTCAGGATAACCATTCTCACTTAGCAACCGTTTAATATTGTTAAGTTCCTCGTCAAGACATTCGTTCGAGCAAATCTCTCTTGCTCTGTGGATATTGTTTTTTACTGACGTTTCGCTATTTAATGCCGTTAATAGCTTTATCAAAGTATTATTAAACCAGAATTTACAAAATCTCAGCATATATACAACAAAAAGTCAAGGGGTGAGAAAATAGACTTAGGTCAAGTTAAAGGGATATATTGAAAGTCAAAATACCAATGAAGATCACTAAACCAAATAACCAAACCAAACCAAACAAACCAAATAACAAACAAAGTTTACTAACTTGATCATCGTTCGTCAGTATGGGTGCATTTTTCGTTGTCAAGTTGACGAATTGGTAAAGATAACAAAACCATCATGTGTAGATTGTTGGATTTGATAATTGTATAAGATTATAAAAGCAGCATATGTTTACATAATGAAATAGCTTATCGCATTCGTGTTGATTTTGTCACTTCATGGGGGAGGGGGGTGTTGTAACCAGGTCAAATTCTGTTTTAGTCCATCATTCCTATTCAGTTCATCACTTGATATGAAGTGCTTCTGATGATGTGAGACGTTCTTTGTGATTTCTGAAATGCTTTTTCTGGATTATTTCAATATTGACAAAATCAATTTTTTGGCCTGATTCTATAGCGTGTAGACGAGATATGGCTGATGATTTTTCAAGCTTTTCTAGTTCAATTGGATTTCTCGATGGTTGAACAGAAGTTGCTCTGCGGTGTTCATTTCTTCTGATTTTGTTATGTATAAGCTGAGTGGATTTTTTAAATTCTGGTTTAATAATACTACTTTGATAAAGCTATTAGCATTAAATAGCGAAACGTCAGTAAAAAACAATATCGTTTTGTTTTTCATTCATTGGGAAATACAAAAAAACCTTTATTATAATCAATATCACATATACCCAATGCCCAAATTTTTTCAAATTGTTAAAAGTGAACTTGGTTTGGACATATATGATCAGAAGACATGTAAATTAACAAACAACCGCTTTCGACGGTGGACACCAGGAGATAAAATTACATCATTCATAAATTTAAACAAGTCCTTTTTTTTATATTGTTTTATTTTGATTATGGCTTGATTCCACACCGTATTTTTAGGTACAAACATGGAATTTTCAGCATGCCCAAATTTTGCAGGCCGACCATTGATATCAGGTGTACGTCGGCAGGGGATCGAACCCCTCAACCATCCTCATCGCTGTGCCACCGACACATAAAGCCTGCGCTGAAGCTATGTTGTCTAGAAAGGGTGGATAACAAAAGCCTCGCCAAATAAATAAACCAGCTCAGAGAACACACACTTAATCAATTGTCACTTATGTATTCAAAAATGTGACTACATTACCTCCAATTCACAATATCTAACAGTCAATAAACCATCAATCAAGGGTAATTCAAATAAAAAATTTTGTTATGAAGCCAATAAATTCCTACTGAAAGAAATGAGACTGTGCTTCTATTCCTTATGATAGATATCGATGGTTAAGCATCGTACAACTCCCAAAGTACGCATTCTACTGGGGTGAGAGACAAATTAAAACAGATTAAATGATCATCCAAATACATGATATATTTCGGGGTCAGAAATTTAAAGCGTCGATGGCTGCTTAACTATGCTAGGGTGTGAACACTAAAGGACGAATATACCACGATGGCGTGTCAAATTTCTTGAATGCTTGACTAAGTACCTTCAGTTTAACCAGTCGGCTTAAACAGTTAAGCTCAGCACCAATTTCTGAATGAAGAATGTTGTAGACTAATACACTGGTGGGGGATTATTAATCAAGGCATCACCTCCGCAAGGTATGCACACTACAGTATCTGATTAATTAACCAAGATGTTCAACATTAAGTATTCCTGTGTTATATATATGTTGAAAATATTTGTTAGACGTGTAGATATTTAAAAAAGATAAAAATATTTATTAAGGAACAGTTCAATGGATTCATATGACACACTAATGATATACATTCTTAATCTCCAAAGAAAGCACTCCACCAAGGTTTCATTGTTACTGATACACGTTGTCAAGGTACGTATTTGGAACCTCAAATGGAGCTGACGTTATCCACTGTTCCATTCAGAGACGTTACCCTAGCAATTTCCGATCTCACGTTCGGATCTACGAAGGGGTTTCAGTGTTCTCCAGTGTTTGTAGACATATTTAGCTACTGAATACCAGTAAACACGAATCCTTGATCCACGGTTGCCTGTCAACTGTTTGTAACAAGCTAAATATGAATTCAAAGTGCCCTGCAATCATGCGTCAACCAAATTCTTGAGCACATTACAAACTTGAGTAACAAAATTCGGTTAGTACTAACTCTGGAGACTAATCAGTTTGTTTTTAAATTTACATGTTATACAACTAGAATGTTGATTTTGACCCATGTGATTCTTCTAAGTTCGCAGTGATACTTAAGGCTTCAGAAGCCTATCTCTTTGGAGTTATGTTCACTGTTGTCTTTTCTGCCTGGTCCCATCACTGCTAACAAGCCCATATTTTCCCCCTCACGTAATCTCCCCCTGTCACTCTTCGATGTTCACCTCATTACTTCCCAATCGAGGGTCAGCTGTGAGTGTGACATCATTTAACAGTCTCTTCAGAGTATGTACAAAACAACTCCATCCCCCTTTGGATATCTGTTGGGCAATAGATTGTTGATTGATTCTGTAGCGGTAAATAATTCCCCAAAATTATTGACCACAGCAATCATCACTCAACATTGGATGCTGACCCTCACTGTTTAAGTCGACTTGTTTAGCCGAAGGCTTCCGGTCAAGCATCCTCGCCACTTGGTACTCCGTCGTGTCACGTACATGCACGATCACTAGCCAGCTAAGCATTCACTTCAACCCGCGATTTGGTCCGGAAATATATATCGTACTTTGGACGACTAAATCTGGTCTTTTGCTTTGTCTTTGGTACTCGAAGAGCGAACACTATAGAAGTTGTTGGTATAAGATCTTGCGTTAGTATACTCCGTACAATTCGTGAACGTCGATACCTTCAACCTCCAAAGTTCGCTTCCTGTTCATCCATTCAGGCTGGCAATCTAATCCTCAGTACCGAGCGAAGGGTGCATTTGTTGATAAAAGTATGCAAAAGCCTATTGGGAACATCCTCATTGATACCCTCTTTGAGTCTCTGAAGCAATGATCGACATCAGTGTTAAAAATTGAGATTTTCTTCCTTGTACTGAGCACTATAGACCTTCACATTGATTTCAGATTTAGGAAGGCCTATCTGGCTTTAACATTTTCAACTTAACTACCTGTAGGGATAAACAGATACTTCTCTAATATTGGTAAAGGAGATGACTTTTGTTATTTTCAAAATTCTACTTCTTCTGGTTATTTATAAAAAATCTTAAAGTATATCTCAAAAGTCTACTTACTTGCTGACTTACTTCCGACAATAAATTAAACTTGTATTCTACACATCAGACTATGTGCATACAGACTATTGATTTTATTTTAAAAATTTATTTAACTATAGTCTCTTTCAGACTTTATAAGACTAATATATATAGTATGTTAATCAATACGATCGATAAAAACCTTTCTATCTTCTGTATACTTATATATATATATATATATATATATATATATATGGGCGCCTTAAAAATATAAAGGTATACATAATCTTTATATTGTTATTATTTTCCGTTTTTCTAAAAAAACGTTACTTTATTCATGAATGCGTGACGTGGTAAGCAAAGAGGAAAATAAAATAAAATAGAATAGTTGAAATTACAATGTTTTTGTTGTTTTGAAAAGTGTGATTTGTGAGCAAGTGAGTTAGTACAGTTTGTAGATCATAAAGACAAGCGTTTTTTTTAAAGACTTACTCATGCATGTGTCACCACTTAGGCTTCGTATATATACTAATTTTTAATGTATACTATTCATTAGTATTATTGTTATTTTTGCAATCGTCACCTAACTCTTTTGTATTCAGAAGGTGTATTATTCTACTTCCGAAAGTAGAAGGAGTAGTGGTGGTGGAGGAAGGGAGGGAAACAAGTCCAAAAAAATCTTTCTTCATGAGTGACTGGGGTAATACTTTTGTCTGTCTGCTTGTATAGAGAAGACTTTGTAAAAATATAAGACCTAACAAGGGCTCAGAAGTCGTTATCGTTGGATAAGTCTGACTACGTTAGAAAATTGGAGACTTTATTCGGTGATGGACATAAATTGCAGAAACTGTCCGTTAACAAAGGTACAAAGGAGACGAATGAGATATAGTTATTATTATTATTATTGTTTCCTTTAATTCCTAGAGGAACATAGAGCTTCAGCCGCACGTCTCTATTGCGTTCGTTTCTCTGCCAATGTTTTCATCTTGCTTCACGTCTGCCCAAATGCTTTCATCTCTTCTTCACATCACCTCCTCCATGTCACCCTCACACTGAAGACCGACTAACTCGCCACTTCCCATTTGGGTTCCACTCGAACGATAGCCTGGCGTGTGATGTCACTTGATGGTTTGTTTTCTCAGAGTATGGCCTCCAGTCCACCTCCATTTCTTCCTGCATATTTGTTGCGCAGTTGGTTCCTGGTTGGTTCGCTCGTACCAGTTGCTGATCTTTTCTGGTATCCCGTCTTAATCATTGAGCAAAGACATGTTGACGAAGGTCTGTAGTTTGTTCGAAGTGCCCTTCGTCACGTGGCGCCAAGTCTCTGATCCTTATAGTAGCACTGACTTCACATTGGAGTTGAAAATCCGGATCTTATTTTTCATGCTGAGTGCTGAGTGTTGATCTCCACACAGACTTGAGAGTAATAAAAGCTTACCTGGCTTTCCCGATCCTCGCTTTGATATCCTCATCAGTTCCATCTGCCTGTAGTTGAAACGATGCTTCCAAGGTAGGTGGAGGAGGTTTATTCTTTCAGATTTCTCCCATTTATGCTGATTGTTGTTTGCTGTCGGCCAGGAATCTTCATCATCACCTCTGTTTTCTCTACTTTGTTCACCTGGAGTCCTCTCTTCTCTGGATGCTTCTTCTGCCAACTTGTTGCTTTTCACCTGCATATCTTCCAGTTTGTGGGAAACAGTAAGGCCATATTTCACCTGGCTTGTATGAAACACTAAAACTTATCGGCATGGTGACAACCAGGTTATACGGCTTACCACTCAGACCGGTCCTCGATACATCTAGCTCACCAAACTACTCAAATGAAAAATAGTTGGTGGAACTTTTACAACCGTTGCATAAAATTCTTGTGAAAAATAGCGTAAAAGATAGTTTTGAGTTTGTAGCAAGAATCAAGGAATTAAATGTGAAGGATAAATACATGGTATCACTGGATGTATCTTCCTTATCAAATTCCTTTGATGGAAACAATTGATTACATAGGTAATGAATTGATAAAGCAAGGTATAGAGACTGGAATTCCTGTGTCTTCCCTAAAGGAACTTCTTCTAAGGTGTACAATGAACGAAAGTTTTCTGTTCAATAAAGAAATATATTGACATTCAAAGGGTCTTGCCATGGGATCACCACTAGGTCCAAACTCCTAGCGGTTTTTTTACTGGCGAAACTACAGAATGGTCCTATTAAAGGTGTAATGTATAATCTTGATTTCTGTTGCCTATATGTTGATGATACATTTATAGTTGTAAAGAAAGCAAGTGACACTAAGGAAGTATTGGAGAAATTCAATAAGACACATTCTGGTATAAGCTTCACTAAAGAAGAGGAAGAAAATGACTCTATTTCTTTTTGGACGTTCTAATGACTAAGAGAACAGATGGAACAATATGTAGACGTCTGCATAGAAAACCTACTTACACTGGACAATATACTCACTTCCTGAGCTTCGTACCTCTACAATACAAACGTAATTTGGTTAGATGTCTAGTTCACCGGGCTGGAGTTATCTGTTCAAATGAGACGCTGAACAAAGAACTTGGTATCTACTAAGTAGAAACGGATATCTGACTAAAGAATATTATATGCCAGCTAACAGCAGTTGACAAGGTAGTCGATCGCTCAACACCCATCACATATGTTACAGTCACTTCGATCTATGCACACCACTCCTTCAGCATTATCTTTCATCTCACATGTGATTCTGACATGCCGAGCATACTAAGATTTCTGCCTAGTATATTCAGAAAACTCTACATTTTACCATCTTTTTCACCTAGAAGACCTTTACCATCTTCGCATTCTAAGTTAATGTCACTTTTCCCACACACTTCCATATTATTATTATTATTGTTCCCTTGGGTTCCTAGTGGAAAATAGGGCTTCAACTGCACGTCTCCACTTGCTTCTGTCTTCTGCTGTACTTTTCACTTGCATCCATGTTAATCCATTCTGTTTCAACTCCTCTTCACACGATCTCCTCCATGTCACCCTTGGACGTCCCACTCGCCACTTCCCTTTCGGGTTCCACTCGAGCGATGGCCTGACGCGCGATGTCACCCAGCGGCCTCCTCAGAGAGTGTCCAATCCATCTCCACTTTCTCCTGCATATTTGTTGGGCGATTGGTTCTTGTTTTGCTTGCTCCCATAATTTCCGGCCATCTGATCTTCAGTATAGAGCGAAGAAAACTGTTGATAAAGGTCTGCAACAGGCTGTTGGAAATATTCTTTGTGACCCGCCAAGTTTCTGATCCGTATAGAAGAACTGACTGACTTGACGTTTGTATTGAAAATCCGAATCATTTGTTGTTGATGCTGAGTGAGTGACGAAGATTTCCAGATTGGTTTCAGGTTGATGAATGTGTTTCTCGCCTTCCCGATTCTCGATTTGACATCCTCGTCCGTTCCTCCTGTAGTTGAACAATGCTCCTAGATAAGTGAATGAAGTAACCTCTTTCAAATCCCTCCCGTTGATGGTGATTGGCGCTGGATGTTGCTGTTGTTGTTGTCGTTGGTTGGTTATTTTCATAACCTCCATCTTTTCTATGTCCACCTGGAGTCCTGTCTTCTCTGGCTGCTTCTTCGACCAGTTTGTCGGTTTTCGCTTGTAAGTCTTCGATTTTGTGTGACATCAAACATAAATCATCCACGCGCGAAATCCAGGTCTTCTAGATTCTTCACGTCGGTCCAAGATATCCCTGTCTTCTCGTTTCCCACTGTCTGACGCATAATCCAGTCCACCACAATTAAGAATATCATTGGTGATAATAAGCACCCTTGTCTGACTCCTGTGTTTACTCCAAACGCCTCGAGTCAGACAAGGGTGCTTCCATATGGATGCACAAAATTCTTGTGCATCATCTATCTCACTAGTTATCTTGTTTTCTTCTCAATTCACAGACAGGTTCCTCATCTTATCTTAACTCTTTGATCTTTAGTAGGCAGGAAAACTCAGCTTCTAGTCTCTTAAAACCACTTTCCTAGTTGTTTTATCTAATCGTTTTGAACTATGATTTCTTGGATTTGAATATCGATTTATTCATACTTGTCATTTCCTGTTGATATATCTGAACTGTATTCATTGGCCCCATCTAGGTTTGTTAGCTGCACAGATGGATGCCTTGATATTATTATGATTCATAACTTGAAGTCCCATGCTTAGTGTTATTTAGTAGTGGAATCCATGATGAGCGTTTCATCATATACAGGACTCGTCATCTGGATGAATGTTGCATTCAAGTTCCAGTAGAAACACCATCAGTCACTTAGAGGGTCTTGATGCATCCAGATGATGAGTCTTGAATACAGAGAAGCAGTTTTTACGAGTTGATCACGGATTGATATCAGTTAGAGAACCATTGAAAACCAGCACTGGAGTACTGGACAGCTGTTTCATCCTAGTTTGGGAATCATCGACAGTACTCACCCACACCAGGGTTCAAACCCAGGACATTTTGGTTACAAGGCTAGCTAGCTGGTAGACCATTAAGCCACTGGGATCCGCCAATCCAAAGGCCAGTCCATGAATTTACGATATAGCACCAATATCTTCACTGACGAGTGTTTGTCCTCACAACCAACCTACTGCGCTCTACTGGTCCCGACTTCCCGCTAGAACCCATCCAGGTAAAACTGCCTACCTAAATAGGGCCAGTCGCTAGTGAGCATCAAATTGATTTTCAAGCATTCGTTTGTAGGGATTTGATTGACTGGCTACAGGATTTCATAATGAACTGACTTCAGTAACCAAAGGCTGTTATTAATGAAAGTGTCTACAACAAGCTGGTGAAAAAGCTTATGATGAGGAGACACACTAATTCCCTGAACTGTATATACTACTGATATATATTATCAGTAGCGTACACACCACATAATTAACTCATCTTTATATGTACAAGTTTATGTGTGTAAATAGTCAGGTAAGCTGATAGATCCTAAAAAAATAAGAAACAAGTCTATAAAAAACAAACATTGCAAACTCAGTGTGCGTAGCTGGCACAGTGATAGACTGCTCGCCAACCACACAGCTGGTTCAGCGTTCGATCCCCGGCCAATGGACTCACTCCTTTACCTCGTTAAGCCAGTAATAAGACTGCTAAAAAGGCAAGGTTTGACATGAGGTGGCTAGCAAACCCATCCCGTAAAAACAATATAAACACCACTGCTACCGAAACTCTAGCAGCCTCTAGCTTGAAGCCGCCCTATGTTCCATCACCGGGAACCTAAAGGAGCACTTTAGACGCTGCAGCCATCTTACACAACAGTATCGTCTCATCATTAGATAAAGTTGCCAAATACGTCCACTGCATGTTTCTCGACTTCACTTCTGCTTTCGACTTTGTATTTAGATGTCTCTTGCTAAATAAGCTCTCTATGACAAAAACTGAGTCCTGGGTCATTAACTGGTTGCATTCCTATTTCTCTAAAAGAATGCAGCACACCGTATACAAAGGTAAATCCTCCTCTGCTGTGCTCACTGAAGCTGGTGTCATCCAAGGTGCTGTATTCTACCACTTTTCTTTCTTTATACATGACTTACCATCTTCAAATGACGTCAATTTTGTCAAGTATGCTGACTACCTGACTGCGTCTTTGCCTGTCAAATGTGGCTAAGTGGCTTTCTATCAGAAATCAGCCAGTAGTTCAAGGAAAACGGTGTTACCTTAAACCCCTCCAAATGCCAAACAGTCAATTTCACCTTTAGGCATAAATCCGACCTAAACAAACTGGTTAGCTCTCATGAGGTGTGCAACATAGATGGCACTGAAATAGAAACCAAGTCGGAAAATAAATACCTAGGCGTCATTCTATCTGCTGATCATTGTCCTGGTCGTCTCATATCTTGACGATTTCTAAGAAAATATTCCGTCTTACCTTCTACATCAAGAAGTTAAGACATTCTGGCATAACCTAACCCTTATTCCTACAATTCGTTAACTCTCACATTCTGCCTATTATTCTTTATTGTTCCCCCTTAGTTTTTCCCGGGCTACTGAAGAAAGACTATATCTTATTACGCAGGATGTTAAAGGTTGTCAGTAGGGTAAGCAACGTGCCACTTAACCAGCTTGTTAATATTCTGGTTGACAGGCACATGGACTCATGTGAAAAATGGGCCAAATCTATTTTATCTAACTCACATCACCCTCTTCATTCACAACTCTCCCCTTGTATCTCATCAGGCAGAACGAGAAGCCTATATAGAAAACTATATGCTCGCACCAACCATACCCTACTTAGCTAGTGTTCTGTGCGATAAAGAAAGCATTAGGCGTGATACCTATAACTTATTAAATAGTCAGTAGAACAACTGGATCTCGTCTTTCCAACTCACATCATTTATAGGTACAACATTTTATTTCTTTTCCTTTTCTCTCTTTTTTTCCATTATATGCTGCTTTGTTTCTTTTTCTCGCTTACGCCAGTAAATATGATAGCACCCACTTTTCTAACACCTTCAAACATCTGTTCAACTTTGGCTTTGCTACCGACATGCCAATATGTTGTTGTCATAATGAACTGAGATTTCCTTAATCTATGTAAAATTCTATTTATTGATAATGTACTAACTGGATGCAATACTGTAGTAAAAAATGCTGAGAATTCCATTCTGTATCACAAGTACTGTTTTGGAATAAAGCAAATTATTATTATCATTATTATTATTATTAAAATAAAAGCCAAACTCTCTAGTCAATTTCCTTACTTACTTAGTATGCATTAACTCTGAGATTTAATCTATTGTTTATGCTCTCAAATGAGTTTTTCATTACTACAGATATACAGAGACCAAAAAAAGAAAACACCTTTGCATAAACATTGAAATGTGTATGCTTTAACCTGTTGTTTTCTCAAAAACAATAACAAAAAAAATATCGTGTATTTATTCCCTCCAAGGGACACATAATGTTGTCTCCCGCATACATTAGACGACTAAGATGACTGTGTACAATTTCCTGTGGAAAAAGAATGTTAACCAGAAGTATTGATATCAATGAAAGAGAGAGAGGGAGAGGGAATACCTTTATTATTATTATTCCTTAGTTGGAACTGCTTTTTTATTTACTCATATTTATTGTTTATCGTGTCTTGCTTCCTGTTATATCAAATTCCACCATATTTGTCTATAAAAGCTGAATCTTATTCATTCTGTTGGTATAGTTCCTGTTTAAAATATGGTCGTAAACACGTATTCCGAAGGAAAATGGGTCTCAATAGTTGTCATTCCCACAGAGACCATCAGATACGTCAGATGATATCAGAAGAGTACTCAAATAAGCACAACATCAGAGTTTTCTTCAAAACATCGGACAGACAGACGCACATACACACACACACACTACAAAGCAACCTTGTCCATGTTTCTGAGACCAAATCTCTAAAGATTCTCAATCTGCAAGAGAGCCTGCAAAAGAAAATACTTAAAGTGTTAAATTAGTTGGGTTCTCTGTCTGAGTTGGTTGATGGTTTAATTGCGAAGCTTTCGTCGTCCAGCCAATGTGGTGACTGGTTGCCAGGAGATACAATTACATCGTCATTCATGGAGAATTTAAATAGATTTGAAGATAACATCTTTTCAAGTATACTTATGTCTAAAATATGGTTAAGATATGTAGATGATACTTTTATTGTGCAAAAACGAGATCTTTACAATTGATTCTTCGAGAAACTGAACAATCTATCTCCCAGCATCCAGTTTACTTCGGAAGCAGAGTCAGAAGTCGGTGAAGTAGCATTTCTGGACTGCCTGTCTAGTTAAGAGGAGGGGAAGCGGACATTTTAGTATATCTATATTCAGGAAGAAAATTCACTCCAACAAATATTTAGACTTCAGGTTGTCACACCCCATCATCAACGCAAAAGTATAAGTTGTTTCAAGTCTTCTTAGACGAGTACACTCTTCGACGCTGACGGATGAGAAGGAAAAAGAAGAAGAAATATCAAAAACATTACTGAGACTCTCAAGAAAAATAACTAGCCAAAGAACTTCATTATCGAAATCAACACCGACATTAAATATGGTGGAAAAAGAGTATTTCGAAGACATGGGCCTCAACAGTTCTCATTCTCACACAGACCATCATATACATCAGACGATATCATAAGAGTAATCAATAAGCACAACATCAGAGTCTTCTTCAAAACATCAGACACACACTACAAAGCAACTTTGTTCATGTAAAAGACCAAATCTCTAAGGATTCTCTATCTATAATTGTGTCTACAAAATAAAATGCTTGGAATGTGATATGATGCGATATACATCGGACAAACATCGCCAGAAAGAAATCAAGGTAATCAGAAGAAATGAACACCGTAGAGCCACCTCCACAGGATCACCGAGAAATCCAGTGAGTGGACTAGAAAAGCTTGAAAAATTGTTAGCCATAGGCCGCCTATACGCTATAGATTTAAGTCACAAAATTGATTTTGACAATATTAAAATAGATATAAGTATAAAACTTGAGCACTCTGGTAGAGTATAACTCCATTATGGATAAGATTTTATTTTGATAAAGTGTCACACAGTGTTATGCAGTAATATTAACTGATGACCACGTTTCGAGCTCAAACTATTGCCACTCATAATCATATCAAGTCACTCACACAACCTTCTTGCTTCATTTATATACACGAGTGAAATTGATGATTAGATATTGGAATAAAAACCAATATAGGATAATGTACATTCAGAAATAATAATATGAGTGTTATCAATCAAATACAATCAGATGGGAAATAAGACGAGTTTTTTTTTATATTGAGATAGTGCAGAAAAATTCTAGAAATCACAAAGGCGGTCTAATATCATCAGAAGCACTTCATATCAAATGGAATCCAAATTTCGAATAAAGAAAGAACGAACGTATTTGTAGACAGGATAATAAGAGCTCGTTTTATTTCGTGGATTGGTTCTCTTCAGCTGAATACATCTTAAATAAATAAATTATACGTCACAAAATTTCTGAGCAATAATTTCAAGTTCTAGATAGAAAAGTACAAACAGTATAATTTCAAAGATGATGTAAGTAGTCGAATTATTTAGTGTTAAAAGAGAGTAACTGTTTATATAGCAATTAGACAAGGGGGCAGGTAGAGTTCAAATATAGCTTGGAAACAAGGATGGGTTAGAGATAAAATACAAGATAAAACAATAGAGTGAATTTGTACATATTATGATGGCGAGTTCAGGAGGGTGGTGGTGGGGTGAATAGTGAAGTAAAATTATAAAATAGATAAAATACTTTAATTTGGTAGATTTGGAACCTTAATAGTGAGTTCAACTCAGTGAGCGAAAATCAAAATCAAGATTGAGTGGGATGTTATGCTACAGAACAAAACATAAAAGCACATGAACAAAGCAATCATAGTTACCAGGTAGGGGAGTGAGAGATTAGTCACACTCTACTCTTTCTGTATGCATAGGTTTGGTCGAAGTCTTTTGATGGTGATGACTTCTGCGAACTGAAGTAACCGTGCTTTTCAAGTATTAGTTTGTAGGGATTTGGTTGATTGGTTACAGGATTTCATCATGAGTTGACATTAGTTAGAGAACCATTGGAAAACCAGCTGGGAGTACTGCCAGACAGCTGTCACGTCCTAGTTTGGGACTCCTCATCAGTACACAGGCACCGGGGTTCGAACCCAGGACCTTCTGGATACAAGGCGAGCTCGCATACCACTAAGCCACTGGTACCCAATCCAATGGCTCATGAATTCTAACTTCTGCCAATTCACGATATAGCGCAACCACTAGCCAATGTCTTCGGCGAGTATTTGTCCTCACACCCGACCTGCTGCACCCTACTGGTCATTGGCTAGCGGTCCAGCTATGTCGTGAATTGGCTGACAGAAGTTGGAATTCATGAACCTTTGGATTGGATCCCAATGGCTTAATGGTATGCGAGCTCGCCTTGTATCCAGAATGTCCTGGATTCGAACCCCGGTGGGTGTGTACTGCTGAAGAGTCCCAAACTAGGACGTAACAGCTGTCTGGCAGTACTCCCAGCTGGTTTTCCAATGGTTCTCTAACTAATGTCAACTCATGATGAAATCCTGTAACTAACCATGCTTTCTTTGTGTATTGATTAATTATTTTGAAAGCCTGACTAATTTCCACTGGATGTCCCATGTCATATAGGTATCTGGCAGTTGCACTTGAGAACACTTTGATGCCTTTCAAACAGCAACTTCTAGAAATATGCTTAGAGAATATAGCAGACGCTCTACTCTCAGTCCTTTCTATGTACTTGCTGTCGCAAATGCAGGTGTTTTGGTAAATGCTATTGGAGTGGACATGCAGAGCAGGATACTTATCTGCTTTCGACTGGATTAACAAGCATACTGTGTTGTAAAGTTGAATCAGTCTGGAGACGGGAAATGTTCTTTTCAATACACCTTTAATTCTGTTTTCCATTCTTATGGATACTTCTTCGCCTTTGTACGCCAGACATATGAAGACTGGTTTCTTTTCAACTATTTCGCGTTTCGGTCCAGGTGGTTTTCCCTTCCCATATTTCGATATGAACTTCCGAGGGTATCCATTTTCCATAAGGTTGTTTTCGTTGACTGCGAATTCCTCTTCAGTCTTATCTTCTGAACACAACACTCTAGCTCTATTGAAGAGCGATTTCACAAGGCTTCGTTTGTAGCAGATCTGGGCTGTAAGCAGCAGCTGATAAGAAGCCAACGAAATACGCAATGATGGTACCATTTTGATGCTATTAGATGGTTGGAGGCAGTCAGCCACAGGAAGCCCTGCTTGACCTCGCTTTCGTGCCAGTCAGCAAGGCGTATCTGCAACTGCCTTGAAGGAACTCATATCCCTTCTGAAATTCCAACCCACGTCACCCAGTGCCGCCTGCAGTCGATCAGAGACGTTACCACTGAGCTATTCGGCCTTGTGACTGACCTCCTGCTGAACTGTTTTGGATACTTTGATTGGACACTAGTTAGTAACTAGTGGAATGTGTCTAGTCCTCCTTTCTTTGATGCAGAGTGAATTCCATCAGTCAGGTTTGCATTTGTTGTTGTTGTTTTTCTTCTTCTTGGTTTATTCACATCAAGAAATGTTTGTTAAATTCCCGAGATATATTTGTTTCATTTTAAAATTATGAATAAATAATCAGAAGTTTAAGAGTAAAAGCTAAAAGATTGTAAACACTGATAGGCTGCGACATTCAGTTGGATGAGTAATCCTTTTTTCATAAATAATTAGTGCATAACATTTTAGACAGAATATATATTTTAAAATTAATTAAAAAATAAGAAACGACAGCCAAATAGATAGTTAACTGTTTTTTTAATATAACCTCCGTTTATGTATTGGCTGAGTATCTTTGAGGAGATAACAAGTGTTATATACAATATATATAACTGTTTTGGAGTGTCAGCTGCGTTTTCATACAAACCGTTAATGAAAACAAGAGTACTAGCCAAGTGCCTCGTCCTAGTCCGAAACTCCTCAACGGTGCGGACGTACCTGCAGACCCACTGAATATTTAACTGGGGATATTCAGGTTACGAGACGTTGGAATCCAGTGACGCGCGAATTTCACCATCAGTTCAGTGTTCCTGGATTTCTATTGGTTCATAACGAAATCTACCTTGCAATCAGTTAGCAGTCCTACAACCCAGCTTTTGGATACTAGATGTTTCTTCCTGGTTTGGAACTCTTCAGTGGTACGTACTCGCCAAAGGTCGAACCCAGGATCTTCTGGTTACAAGGCGATTTAATAGATCACTGGGTCAGGCCCCGTAAATGGGATGATACGGGTTCGAAATTCGATGGGTATATGCTGCTGAAGAATCACAAACTAGGACCAAAACGAATTTCAAGTACTTCCTGGCTTTCAAATGGTTCTCTAATTGATGTCAGCTAATGACAGAATATCCAACTGATCCAGTCACTTCAAGCTAACTTGAATATTACTGGATATCCCTTATTAGATAATAGGTGAAGAGAGGGAGGTGAATATATGAAATTTGGTATTCTGTGAATTTTTCCTTATTAGCTGGTTAACTGATAGGGAAAACTGAGAACGATAGCTTAACTGTAAACTGATCAAAAATAGGCCTAAATTACGTGAAAGGGGTCAAAATAAAAGTCAGAAACAAGAAATGAAGTGAAACTAATAATATTGTTTTTATTCCTTTATGTTCCCAGTGGTGGAACGTAGGACTTCAAGCTAGAGGCTTTAAGTTTCGGCAGCAGTGGTGTTTATTTTTACAGGATGGGATTGCTAACCAGCCTCATGCCCAACCTTCCCTCTTTACCAGTCTTATTACTGGCTTAGCTAGGTAAAGGTATGCATCGGCTGGGGATCGAACCCCGGACCACATGTAGGGTTATAAATGGCATATCAGATAAGTTTATTTTAATAGTCACACAATGATACAGTACTAATAACTGGATGACAAGGTTTCGAGATTAAATTATCGCCACTCATAATCATATCAACTTTAGTCACACGGTTTCACAATTTGTCCTCTCTCTATATTTTTGCTCTGTTTCTGTCTCCCTCTCTCTGCGAATTCAGCTTGTTATTTGTAGCTACTTTCCATATCTCCGATATAGGTGATTATTATTATTATTATTGTATCCTTTAATTCCTAGAGGAACATAGGGCTTCAGCCATGCGTCTCCATCGCGTTCGGTTCTCTGCTAGAGTCTTCACCTGGCTCCAAGTCTGCCCACACGTTTTCATCTCCTCTTCACATGACCTCCTCCAAGTCACCCTTGCACTGATGACCAACTCGCCGCTTCCCTTTCGGTTTCCACTCGAGCAATGGCTGGTCTAGTGATGTCACTTGATGGTTTCCTCAGAGTATGACCAATTCATCTCCATTTCTTTCTGCCTATTTGTTTCACAATGCGTTACTCCATTCCAATTGCACGTGTGAGGTGTTGAATCGATAAACAAGGCTTCAGTGATAAACCTCTCTGTCTCTCCGCCTAACTATATTACATTTTAATATTCCCACCCTAGTTTGTGATTACATGCAAATGAATGCAGTGCAATAGCTGAACTCTGTTTTTTTTTGAGGTTATTTAACTTAGCAGAGTCAATCATTCTAGGTGCCTAGCTAAATTTTTATGTTCCAATAATCTAGTTGATCCCGACCTAGTAGTCTGACTGGCCTATGTAATTGACCTCATTCACAGTCATTACATGGTATTTGGTAAATTATATTATTTTTCTTAGTTGAATTTATCGGGCTGCTTCTTAAGCCGATAAAGTTTATCTCTGAGAGATTTGGTTGGATGGTTGGTTTAAATACCAACCCGGTTAATTCAAGCCTTGTTGGGAATCCTACGGAGGCAGTACTTCAGAGGCTTTGAATTCTATATTATTGTCGTCATTTTTATTGTTAATCTTAGTTTTTCTATGGTTCCGCATATATTTCTGAATAAATTCTGGTATGTAGTTTCTCACTAGCAATATATATTTCCTTTATTTGTTTGATTTCATTGTTTAAATCTTCTGGCTGACTAGCTAGGCTCTCTCCTGGCCCGATTATACAGACATTAAATTAAACCTATCTTTACCACCGATTCTGGATGGGATGAATTAAAGTCTAAGTATTTATTAGAGTGTGTCTGTCAGTTTTCTATAAATGCTGGTATCTAACCATCCACCATTTTGTTTTCGTCTTAATCTACAGTCTACTATGGCCAACTCACCCTGTTCATTTTCTAACTCAGAAGTGACTACCGTGGATTCCGTTTACTGTTGAGTTTATTTGTATGAAAAAAATGAGGGATATGTTCAGATTTCAACACAGTAATGGAATATGTCATGCACTTATCTCCACCATAACTTGGGAACAGCAGGATTAAACGTTCTAAGAGACTTATATACCCAACTATCCATAAATATTTCTGCAGCTATTGAATAAAGCAATCAATATATTTCGGACGAAATTAGCACCCAATGAAGCACTAATCTTCACAAGAAGATCATGAACACTGTCAAAGATCCTCAATCTATCACGCTGGTGCAGAAAACTAATCGTTTCCTCAAAATACTGTGTGCGGTAACTCACTCGAAAATATCAGAAGACAGATTGGTGGTTCGACGATTACTTTTTTTCTTCACCAGCAATCAACCAAGAGTAAAAATCAACAGAAATCATAAGAATACTTCTGATTGTTTTGCTCCAGTCTTCTGTCAAACAGTGCACGATTAGGTCACAGCCGTGATTACTGCCTCCCGCCAAAATGGAGGTCAATTCGAATAAAACAACAGTGTATATATATGTTGCTCATTCAATGTTCATCAACACTGACACAAGTGTTTACTTCAAGCAGCATCACAAGAAGTAATGATGTTATCGTTTGCTTGCCAGAGTGTTTGTGTGTATGTGTGTGCCAATAGCAAGCAATGAAAAGTACACAAGCTAAACAGCATACACATCAAATGTTTGATTGGTAACATAATCCAATCTTTATAACAAAAGTTTTTTTGTATTTCTCAATGAATGAAAAGCAAAACGACATTGTTAGTGGTTTTACTGACGTTTCGCTATTTAATGCTGCTGCTAATAGCTTTATCAATGTAGTAGTATTATTAAACCAGAATTTACAAAATCCACTCAGCTTATATGTATAACAACTTAATCATCGTTCATCAGCATGGGTTGTCCAATTGGCCAGTTAGTAAAGATAACAAAACCATCATGTGTAGATTGTTGGATTTGATAAGTGTATAAGATTATAAAAGCAGCGTGTGTTTACATAATGAAATTGCTTATCACATTAGTGTTGATTTTGTCACTTCATGGGGTAGGGAGGTGTTGTAACCAAGTCAAATTCTGTTTTAGTCCATCATTCCTATTCAGTTCAGACAATTTGGATTCCACTTGATATGAAGTGCTTCTGATGACGTGAGACGCTTTTTATGATTTCTGAAATGTTTCTACACCATTTCAGTATTGTCAAAATAAATTTTGTGATCTGATTCTATAGCCTCGCGTGTAGACGACGAGCAACGACTGATGGTTTTCCAAGCCTTTCTAGTTCACCAACTGGATTTCTCGTTGGTCGAACATAGGCGGCTCACGGTGTCCATTTCTTCTAATTTTGATTTCTCTCTGGCGATGTTTTTCCGATGTATACCGCATCACATCACATTCCAAGCATTTTATTTTATAGACACAATTAGATAGAGAATCTTTAGGGATTTGATCTTTTACATGGACAAGGTTGCTTAGCAGTCTGCCTGACAGTTAAAAGTCAAACTTGGTTTGGACATATATTTATAACAATTCAATCTTTCTTCTTAATGTCACGTACATATTATGTTTTCTTTGATATGTATACTAATATAAATATATGAATTATATGAGTACTGTTCACATTGCTAATGACTAATTAGTCAAACCACATCACATTCTCTTCTCATTTCCTTTCCCTTTGAAGTTTTTTAAAAACAAATTCAACACACCCTACTAACTAACAACTTTCCTATTGTATTCCCTTTAATTTCTTTTCAAAGAAAGGCGTTAATGTCTGCTGTTTGTTTTAATTCATCTTCACTATTGAACAATATAAGCATTGTTTTATTTCATTAATGAGAAATAAAACACGTAGTTCAGAGAAGAGTTTCCTTTTGGCGGCGAATTCATTCACTAGCCGTACAATCGCAATTGTCTGTACACTTATTTTCGTATGTGCGTGTGTGTGTATATTAGGTTTATCTGATAAGAATAAAAATTAGTTAGGGTTCCTGTTGTCAAGATGTTTCAGAAATGTGATAAGTAATCAGGTTCTTTGATTGGACACTAGTCAGTAACTAGTGTGATGTGTCTAGTCCTCCTGTCTTTGATGCAGACTGAATTCTGTCAGTCAGTTCTTCAATTTGGCCACCAATCTAGGTAGCTCAGCATCATGGTGCACACATTGATTTGATGATATTAGATGGTTGGAGGCAATCGGCCGCAGAAAGCCTTGGACACGACCTAGGTTTCGCGCTAGTTGGTACTCATCAGTCAGCAAGGCGTATCTGCAACCTCGAAAGAACTCATGTCCCTTCTGAGATTTGAACCCGTGTCACCCAGTCCTGCAGTTAAAGACGTTACCACTGAGCTATTCAGGCTCGTGACTGACCTCCTGTAGGTGACACGGGTTCGAATCTTTGAAGGGACATGAGTTCCTTCAAGACAGTTGCAGATATGCCTTGCTGACTGGTGAGTGCCAGCCAACTAGCACGAAACCTAGGTTGTGTCCAAGGCTTCTTGTGGCCGAATGCCTCCAACCATCTAATAATTTATCAGATTGTAACTAGAGGGGGGATTGAAGATTAGGAAGAGGGTAGTAGTGAGCTGTTGTCAAAAAATATAGTCATTAATGTTAATCAACACATAAAAGAATTTGAATAAGCGTTGTATAGTTACGTAATAAGGTGAAAAATTTCAAGAGTGAGTTGTGATTAGGATGCATATAGAAACAAAGGAAAATATGGACTTATGTCTGACTTATAAAAATTACAAATGTTATAAGGAGTTAGAAAAGAAAGAAAACAAGCACACAAACATCAAGCCAGTAGGAGTCAACACGGTTGTTACCATGATAGTAGAAGTGGTTGGCTGGATGATTTTCTTTTGTATGCATAACTCTGGTTTCTCCAACTGAGTGGCTAAGGCTTCAGCAATACAAAGGAAACGAAAGCGTATTGCCTTTGGTAGGTTATTCTTCACTTTGTAGATCACTTTGAAGCAGGAGGCGTTTGTTGAGATGGAATGATCAGTGTTGACGAGGTGTTCGATGATCGCACTCCTTATACAGCCAGTATTACCTTTCTGCGCCATGCTGTGGGATAGTGTTTTCGAATCCTTTTGGACAGGATACACGTCGAACGACCAATGTACCTGGCTGGCTCCACAGCAACATATGCACATAGAAATGATCAGATGCGAATTCTTGTCCTTAAGGCTTCTGAATTCCCAATGGACGACTGACTGGAGAACACTATTCTTAGTCTTGCTGCGAAGAATGTCCTTCTCAAAGATGCTGAAATTCTTCCTTTTAGGGATATCGCAAGCTAAGTCTCCCTTGAAATGCAGGTTGATGTAAAGTTTCTTTTGAGAAACAAGTGATGTTTCCTTCCTCTGAACTTATCGTCTGATATTCTTATCGATAAATCTTGGTGGATATCCATTTTGGATGAAAGTTTTTATTCCCCAGAAGATGCAGTTCTGCTTCTAGGGTATCAGGACTGCGTCAGTAAGGGATTTAATTAGATTTTATTTTCATTCAACGGGCACTCAACTATGGATAAACTTATTAGTTAACTTTCCAACTTAAGCAAAACTTTAAAATTTTTCAACTAATCCTAAATCTTTTCATCATATTTTTCTACAAAAGAATTCAAAAATAAATCACAATTCTTCTATCAGCTAAAATTCTACAAACGAAAACAAATGAACAACAACAAAAAAAAACGAAGGCATAAAAGCACGTGCAGCTGTTCCCATAGTAACCAGAAGTATTAAAACTTATTCCCTTTTTTAAATACATACATAAATAAATAAATAAACGAAAAATGCTTGAGTATTAGAATAACACTAACTAACTATCAAGTTGCTATGACAAAAATCTCTCTGTTTGTCTGTCTCCCTGCATGCCTGCCTGCCTGCCCTATTTATTAATTCATTGCTCCTCCTTTTTCCTCTTTCTCATATTTTAGACATTTCAAATAAGTTACTGATAGAAAGTTCCGATTACCACCTCGTATTGAATGTGCTTGAACAAAATAAGAAGTATTGGACATTGAATATATTGTCTATCCTTGTTTTTGTTTTAAAAAAATAGTTATTTTCAAAAATACTATAGCTTGTGCTGTTGTTGTTGTATACGCCCATTGAAGTATCTATCTTAAAGCAGAGAAGTAAAGTGAGTATATTTCAGAGATTGAAGAGTCAATGCTTCCTTCATTCTGTCTCTATGATTAAAGCAAAAACTATGCTACTATGATGATTTACTAAATCTGTCAGTCAATAAAGTAACCGCTCAAAATGAATACTTTCTCTAGAAATGATTTAATTCTTAACAACTCTTCATTCAGAGTGTATAGAGAAGACGAGAATAAGGTTATTGTTGTTATTGTTATTGCTTATTTAATTCAATTTTAGATTTTCTCGTCGATTGATTGGATCGAAGTGCTCGGTTTCAGGTCGACATGCAGTTGACGAGTCCCAAAAAGGACGAAATGCGCATCCTCGATTCCACTGCTAGTCAACATCCATCAATTAACTGTTGTTGTTGTTGCTGTTTAAAAGTTTTTACCAAGCAAAATTATAGTGCGGTTCCATCAAAGGTGATCGACCGCTGCGTCGGTGACACAGCGGTTAGGATGCTCTCCAACCATGTACATGGTCGAGGGGTTCGATCCCCGGCTAACGCACACCTGATATCAATGGTTGGCCTGCTAAATTTTGCCTACCGATATCACATGCTGAAAATTCCATACTTGTACTAAAATACTGTGTGGAATAAATGTAAGTGCTTCCATCACCTTCAGTAACCAACCTTGAATTAGAGTTATGTGAAATAATTGTGAAACAGTGATTAATATTGATTTTGTGACCTGGCATTAATAAGTGTTTTGCAATGGATGATGCCGGATTTCTATTCAGATTAATTGTATTTGGATTTTCTATATGCTTTAATAACCATTTCGGAACATGTTCTTTTCGACGACATTGGAACATTCTATTGGTTCTACCTATATAGGTGTCACCGCAGGTGCAGGTGAACTCGTAGATACAGTTTGAAGTAGAGTCAACGGAATTTCGTCTCACATGCCGAACATTTTGCGATCTCTGTACCTGCGATTAAAGGACGAAATTCTGTGGACTCTACTTCAAACTGTATCTACAAGTTCACCTGCAGCTGTGGTGACACCTATATAGGTAGAACCAATAGAATGTTCCAATGTCGTCGAAAAGAACATGTTCCAAAATGGCTACTAAATCAAATAGACAATCCCAGTGCGAGTAATCTGAATAGAAATCCATCATCCTCATCCATTGCAAAACACTTATTCATGTCAGGTCAAT
This sequence comes from Trichobilharzia szidati, assembly GCA_944472155.2. Lineage (NCBI taxonomy): Eukaryota > Metazoa > Platyhelminthes > Trematoda > Strigeidida > Schistosomatidae > Trichobilharzia > Trichobilharzia szidati. Next base: position 20,679,081 of record OX235276.1, on the reverse strand, counting down.
ATTATGACTGTTTCACATAACTCGAATTCGAGGTTATTGAAGGTGATGGAAGCACTTTGGATTAATCACACACAGCCTAAACTGTGTGTACAAAAAACAATAGACTTCAATCTTCGCCTACCATGGACTACATGACCTATCTAAATATGATTGGTCATTAGTATGTACTTTTGTTGTTTTTTTATTTAACTGAGTAATTGTTATGAACTTTATTTTACAATTGTTAACCATGTTATTTGTAAAGCGGTTGTAAAGAAACTACGAAGTGACGATAGCATCATCTCGCGAAATTTTTCTTCTAAATACCTTATTCAAATAACTATTACTGTTGCAGATGAAGTTAATTGTGTCTCTGACTAATGCAGTTGGTAATAAGGGATTAAATTTCAACCAGAACCATCGGGTGGTCGTTTACTGATGAATGCCAAATTAAAAAAAAACACGAAATGTTGTAGGTGTAGGGTTTTCAAACGATTTTCTCCAACCATCTGATATGAATGTGTTTCGCTTTAATATAACCTTATTTTCAAGAGTTGGTTTGTAAGGATTACATTTGTTAGAGTACTGGACGGCTGTTTCATATTGGTTTTTGAGAATTATCGACACTACGCCCTGGTTTTCAATGGTTCTCTAACTGATATCGAAAACACAAAGGTAATCCTTACAAATCAACTCTTGTAAATTAATCTGATGCTCTCTAGTGACTTGTAACAGGACGGAGTTTCCTGGAGTTCTCGTCGATGATATTGGTTATTTGCCACCAGTCGCGCCAAGATCACGAATTGGTAGAAGTTAGAATTTATGGGCTGGCCATTGGCTGAATGGTCAACGAGCTCGTCAACCTTGTAACCGGAAGGTCCTGGGTTCGAATTCCGGCGATGGGGTAGATGCGTACTGCCGACGACTCCCAAACTAGACTGACGAAATAGCTGGCTGTCCAGTACTCCAATGCTAGTTTTTTCAATGGTTCCCTAACTAATGACATCAATCCGTGGTCAAACTCGAAAAAACAAATAATCTTATCAAAATTGGAGCTGTCGTAGTAATCGAACCTTATAATTCAATCGAAGAAGGCGCTCTATTTTATGCTCAAACTTTATCAGTAAACTAACATGTTTTATCTACTACGGTCACCTTTGCTAGTTGAAAATAATAGATTGCTGGATACTGGATAGCAGCTCTACTCGGATAAGTCAGTAATATATTGAATCGAATTTGCAGTATGCACAGTTCAAATTGAAATTTCACTCATTTTCTTTGGAAGGCGGAATTAATCAGTTGGTTAGTGTGATTTCGATGGTTCGAGCTTGGTGGAACGATATACACACGCTTAATGAGCTCTACTAGCAATGCATGAAACAGCTATCCAGCGACCTGCTTGAACCATTGGGCTACCGAAATTGCTTTCCACTAAAATGCCTTATTTCATCTGAATTTATCATTGTTTTAATCGTCCAAATTATATCAAATGACCTATACATGAAATTGCGCGCTGATTTAACTTGCTTCCAAGTAAACGTTGTGTAGTTAGTTCTTCTATGAAATGAAGGTATATACTTCAGATTATTACTTCTGCATGTAAATCCTGTATGAAGAGAAAAGTATTTTAGAATTAAATCTGCTGCAAAATTTTTGTACCATATGTTGGCACATTACTATTATTATTCCATATGGCTGGCTGGCAACCCACTTGTGGCATATATGAGTGGTATTCAACTTCTAAATATCGATCAATAAATCAATTAATTAATTAATTAATAGCAATATAGTATTATGCATTCATACTTGCTCTCTTGGCAGCTAAATATTGCAATCGTTTAGATCATATACTGTGATTTGATTACTTTAAGTTCCCAGTGGTGCAACAAAGGGTGGCTTCAACCTTTATTAACTATGCTACTTTCATTGGTTCCTGGGTTGTAACTAACATCATACGTCTAGTCCCTGGGTTAGTGTAGACTAAATTCTACCAATCAATTTTGCAATGTAGCTACAATGCCACTAGGTGGTTCACCCTCACGATGTACTCTGAATTGTATTGAATTAGATGTTTGTAGCCGAATGAAAAGAAGCGTTGTTGGAAATAGGTTCTATGATGGTTGGCATTTATCCGCAACGCGTATCTGCAATCCTGAAGGAACTCATGTTTCCTCTGAGATTCATCTAACATCAGTTCATTGTACACCACGATGACGAGTCACCTGGACACACTGACCAAATCGCAAACCTGACTGACACAATTCAGATTGTATTAATCCAAGAACTGAAGGTATGAAATTGTTTACTACCCAGTGAATAATCAAAGTAGCCATTACACTCTTCCAGGAGGTCAATCATGAACCCGAATAGCTTCAGTACTAACATCTCTGACTGCAGCAATCACTGGGTGACTCGGATTCAAATCTCGGAGGGGACATCACTTTCTTCAAGATTGAAGATACATACGCTTTACGGATGAGCATGAAGCCTAAGCCCAAGGCTTACACTTCTGATTGCCTTCAATTATCTAACATTAACCATGATAAATGGGAAGACAGGAATGAATATGTTGGGCCAATGAGACTACTCGAGAAGACTTGAGTTTCGTAGATGATTTGTGTTTAGTATCACACAAACTCGAAGACTTACAGGCAGGTAGCGAAGACAAGACTGACTCCTGATGAAAATATAGAAGACAGAGGTGATGAATATAACCAACCAATCACCACCACCACCAACAGCAACAACCAGTACCAATCACCATTAACGAGAGGGAGAGATTTGACAAAGGTTACTTCCTGCCTTCACTTATGTATAGTCAGCTAGGAAGCCAGAACGGCTTCAACCACAGACAGCAAAGCAGGCAGTTGCACAGCACGGATCAAAACCAGCCAGCCAGCCAGAATCAGAAAAGCAAGATACGCCTTCATCAAGGTGAAACCAGTTTAGAAATCTTCTGATTCACCAGCTCACTCACTCACTCAGTCAGCCAGCATGGAGAATAAGATAGACTCGGAGACTGTTCAACACAAATGTGAAGTTAGTTAGTTAGTCAGTCAGTGAGTTCTTCTCTCGGTCGGTCGGTTTTCGACATAGAACTTTGCACATTGTGCGGCAGTTCGCACACAAAGCAAGAGAAGAAAGTAGGAGAAATGCATAATAGAGACAGTAAACAGAGGTGTGAGACAAAGGAATAGCAATAACGAAGAACAGAACAGTTTCATTGGAAATCATAAGTCACAAGGAGTCGATGCATCTGGGCCAGCCATGGAGAACGATTTTGAGCCATGTCACCAATTGTATCCAACCATTGATTTTTACCGTCCCGAGGACTCCAACCAGGAAGTCTACACCTTCCTCCCTACGTGGCTTAGACTAACTGTTGCGGATTTCATTGAATGATGAAGCCATGTTTTCGTTTGACAGCCGCTAGTTCTTTTCCAGCCTGACCCTATGTCAGCTAACATTGCCCATTGTCGAGGAAGGCGATGACTAGGTGTGCATGCGTAACACATGTCGTAACCATCTCAGTCGATGTAATTTCACAGTCTCGTCGACTGGTTTCGCCTCCTTACCTATCACTCCACAGATGCCTAACCTCAATATTGCTCACCTTATCATACCACTTCACACGGGAGATAGAACGCAGACAGCTATGATCAAAGACAGCTAATGTTTTCATATCTTCTGCTCTCAATGGCCAGGTCTCACAGCCATAAAGGAGGACGGAGCGGACTGTTGAGCAGTACACACGCCCTTTGGTCGATAGTCGGATATCACGTCTATGCCAGAGACGGCGTAAACTGGCATATGCGAAACTGGCCCTCTGTATTCGTGCTGAGATATCGTCAGAGCTGGTCAGAAACTTGCACTGCGCGTGAGTCGATCAGTCACGGAAAGCATTTCCAACAAAAGCGGATCATTTCCATGGCTACCGAGTATTCTATTCGACAAATGAAATATCGCGACGCACGCACCCATACACACATCAAATAGTTAGTAACTAACTAAGTAACTATTATTAGTTAGACAAAAATATTAAAACTACTCTTAGTTTAAAAAGATATATGTATTTACTTATTATATGTTGAACACTATTCATCATTCACCAATATACATGTTAACAGATTAAAGAAAAATAAAAACGAATATTCACTAACCAAAAAAAACCAACAATCCTCCTGTTGCTTCTCTCTCTTCTAACCATTAGGCATCTTTTTTTTACATCGATATTGAATTCCTACTCAAATGAGTAGTATGATTAGGCGAATTACCATGAGCAGGCGAAGAAGAAGAATAAGAAGGAGAATTCACTGAAGAAACATTGAAGGCGTTAGCAGCCGCATGATTCACAGTATGGTTAACAACAGCAGGAGCACTGGGAGTCGTTCGTAGTGGCAGAAGGGCTGGTAGGAAGAGACGACGACGTTGGTGAAGTACACTCACCTTTCTTTGAATAAACAAATTGTACTAATATTGAATTACGTAAATGTAGGTAGAAATTAACAAAACAAAATAATCCATTAATGACTAAACCAATTAGTTTATACCATTCAATCATTGAATAAGCGACAGTGCATTGATATAGTATAATCAATGATGAAAGACACACTAGGATACTACTGATACGTTGTGGATTGTTGAATGTATACTATAAAAAGAAAGAGATTTAGAAAAAAGAAGAAAATTATTAATATTATTATTATTATTGACTGATTAAAAATGCCCATTAAAATTTTTTTCAAAAGAATGGATGCTGAACAAACAGCACTCTTTTCGATAACTTCATTATCAGGCTCTACAGTTATATATACATTATAGTGAATGAATGAATTAGTCTTATGAACGACATTAATGTTTAAATAACATCGAATCAATAATATTGATAGATTACAGCTGAACAGCATCAACATAAAATAAGCTGAATGTCAGAAAAATTAGGAAAGATAATATTACAAATTCATGAATTTATAGTCTCTACTGAAGGCCAGGCTGAACTTGCTTCTTTTGCACACTGGTTATTTGAGGCGAATTGCAATAGCCTCTGCTGTTTGGAGCATGCGGTACTTCGATGATTTTGGCAATTTATTACGCACCCAGTAGATTATAGAGAAGCATTCTTCCACGCAGGCTTTGTGGCCGGTTTGCACTAGATGGTCCAATGCCGAACTGTTAATGGTTTTCACTACACCTTCACTTAGCCATAGTGGGAGATGTTCTCGAGCGAGCACGAAAAATCAAGTTCCTAGAACAACAGCCAATATAACTCGCTCCACTACAAGCGCAGTTGAATCGGTAGATACAATTTGAAGTGGCTAGTCTAGTCTAGGTACTTCATCTTTCAGTCGAGGTAGCACCATCGGTCGTGTAGAGAATAAGACGTGTAGTTCCCCGCCAGCATTAAAAGTTCTTTGGACTGATTTTCTTAATTTCTTCTTAATTATCTCACTTGGTATATCGCCCTCGAATTGTAGTCGTATATAAAAAGGCTTCTTGTTTACGGATAGTGAGTAGTCCTTTTCCGCTTTCTTTGTCAGGTGTCTCTTGATAAATTTTTCGGGATAGCTATTTTCGATCAAAGTATCATATACAATGCTTAATTCATCTTCAGTTACTTCTTCTGAGCACATAGCTCTAACTCTGTGGCTGAGGGTCTTTACTTAAGAGGAACGAAACTGTGAAAATGTGTATATTATCCTGTCCAAGTACTTTTTCTATGCAAATTTCTTTTTATGATACCATCTGGTTTTCTTGTAAGGAGGATATCCAGGAAGGCAATTCCAGAAGGCACAAAGACATCGATGTCAACTAGAGAGATACTGAGAGTCAAAGAGTACTGGGCAGTTGTTCCATCCTTTTCAAGGACTCTTCATCAGTATACATGCCCGCTCCCACCGGAGATTGAACCCAAGGCCTATAGGTGCCTATGAGGTAAACTCGCTGAACATTCAACCAA
>OX235276.1:20626512-20672651 GCA_944472155.2 Trichobilharzia szidati | reverse complement strand
GTGCTGGTATCATCGGAAATTTGGGGTACACGCAAAACGGTGCACACAACCTTGTGCTTTCCAACAAACGGTGGCGTTGGGAAACGAAAAGGCCGGCGGTCGGTGACGACTGCGGTCGCTGGCCAACACACGTCCCACAGCCGTCTATTCAGGGTGACAGACAAAACAACGGGGGCACAATTCCTGGTAGATACTGGTGCAGAAATTAGTGTAGTTCCCCCAACACCCAACGAGCGCTTACAACCAAACCCAGCATTAGTTCTCAAGGCTGCGAACAATTCTACCATAAAAACATTTGGAACTCGGAGGCAAAAACTTAATTTTGGTTGCAGTACACCATTTGAGAGGGAGTTCGTAGTCGCCGACGTAACCTTTCCTATCATTGGAATAGATTTTCTTCAACAATACGAATTGCTAGTTGACTCTAGTCACCATAGATTGATAGATACCAGTCGTAAACTATCGATTTCAGGCATCTCCACAGATGTCGAGAGTATTCGCTTGATGGTAGCCACAACAGATCAATTATCCAGGTACGATATTTTGCTAAAGAAATTTCCTGAACTGACACAGAGCGATTACTCCACAGCCTCTCTCAAGCACAACGTTACACACCATATTGTAACTAAAGGTCCACCGGTCTCAGCAAAACCACGTCGTCTAGATCCAGCTAAAATGCAAATAGCAAAAGCAGAATTCAACAGATTATTAGATCTAGGAATAATACGACCGTCAAACAGCCCGTGGTCATCACCACTGCATATGGTACCAAAGAAAAACTCAACAGAGATACGACCATGTGGAGATTACCGAGCTTTAAATAAGCAGACGATAGCAGATAGATACCCAATTCCGCACATCCACGATTTTTTCCATAACATGGCAGGTGCTCAGATATTTTCCAAAATTGACCTCTTTCGTGCATACTACCATATACCGGTCGAGCCCAAGGACATCCCCAAAACGGCGGTGACCACTCCTTTTGGCTTATTCGAGTTCGTCCGCCTACCATTTGGCTTGACTAACGCAGCTCAAACATTTCAGAGATTCATTGACCAGGTATTGCACGGCCTCCCATTCACTTACGCTTATATCGATGATATACTGGTTGCAAGTAAATCCCCTGAGGAGCACGAACATCACTTAGAAACACTCTTTAAACGTTTAGCCGAATATGGAATTGTCATTAAACCAAGTAAATGTGAATTCGGTAAGAAAACTATAAAATTTTTGGGACATCAGGTAGACAATCAAGGCATTCGACCAATAGCAGAACAGCTGCAAGTCATAAAAGAATACCCGATTCCAGATTCCTTCAAAAAGTTACGCAGATTTCTTGGTCTCGTCAATTTTTATCGCCGTTTCATTCCTCACTGTGCACAGCTGGCCCAACCTCTGACAGATTTACTAAAAGGTCATGCAAAATCGCTGCACATGAGTACTTCAGCAATCGAGGCATTTGAAAAGCTGAAACAAACTCTAAGCTCAGAAACTTTACTAGTACGTCGTGACGTCAACGCTCCTATAGCGATTATGACAGATGCATCAGATGTCGCCGTCGGTGCAGTTCTTCAACAATTTTCTGCTGGGAAATGGCAACCTCTCTCCTTTTTCTCCAAACGTCTAGACGCCACTCAATCAAGATATAGTGCATTCAGTAGAGAATTACTAGCAGTCTATCTTGCTGTTAAACATTTTCGTCATATGGTAGAAGGAATACCGTTTACCATCTACACAGACCACAAACCACTAACCAAGGCCATGAATGCAAAGCACGATAAGTACTCGCCAAGAGAACTCAGACACCTCGAGTTCATTTCTCAGTTCACTTCAGATATTAGATTCATAAAAGGACATAAAAACGAGGTAGCAGATGCGTTATCCCGCATCCATATAAATACCTTAGAAAAAGACCAATTTGATCTTAAAAATATGGCTAGACTGCAAACTATGGACGAGGATCTGAAAAGAATAAAAAATAACACGAGTACTTCCTTACGTTTGCAAGATGTTATGCTTGATGAAGGACTAATTATTACGTGTGATGTTTCCAAAGGTAAACCGCGCCCTTTTGTCCCACTAGAAATGCGAAGATCAGTTTTTTCCAAAGTACATGGCATTTCTCACCCTGGCATCCGAGCAACAGTTAAACTGATAAGTGACCGATATGTATGGCCGAATATGAATCGGGAGATTAAACAGTGGGCCAGATCATGTTTAGCCTGCCAAAAGTCAAAAGTACAACGACATACAGTTTCGCCTAATGGACAGTTTCCAGAACCTGATGGTAGGTTCCAACACATACACATTGACATCGTTGGACCATTACCACCATCTAATGGCTTTACGTACATTTTAACGTGTATTGACAGATTTACGAGATGGCCAGTAGCTTGTCCCTTACCTGATATTTCTGCTGAAACCGTTGCAAAGAGCATCGTACAAAATTGGATTTCCAACTTCGGAGTGCCCACCATTATTACTACAGACAGAGGTTCCCAATTCGAAAGCCATTTATTCCAACAACTCACAGAACTACTGGGAATCAAACGTATACGTACTACTGCATATCATCCCAGTTCAAACGGCTTAGTGGAGAGATTTCATCGTCAACTGAAAGCATCATTGATGGCAGTGAAGGACGATGATAAGTGGAGCGATAAATTACCTCTCGTACTTCTTGGAATACGTTCGACAATAAAACAAGATATCAAATGTTGTCCAGCAGAATTAGTTTATGGAACTACTTTACGACTACCTGGAGAATATTTCAACCCAGCCACTGAAGTTCCAACTGACGAAACTACTTTTGTACAACAACTGAGACAGCATATGAGTCTTTTAAGATATCACCCACCGCGACATCAGCTCAACCAAGCATACATGCCTGAAAAACTAGAAAATTGCACGCATGTTTTCATACGACACGACGGTGTAAGGAAACCACTTCAACCACCTTATGACGGACCATTCAAAGTAATAAGCAGAACAAGCAAAATCATCACTGTCGAACGCGGAGGAAAACACGAGATTGTAAGCATCGATCGAGTAAAACCAGCTTTCATGGAAATAGAGGTGACTGAATGTTTACCCAGGTCATCAACATCACCTAAAATTACGCCACAAAATGATTCCTGCTTTCAAGATTCAAAATCTGATGATATTCCGTCTAACAAAACAGAAAGAATCACAAGATCAGGCAGACGAGTACATTGGCCACAAAGATTTGTACAGACAATTTATTTCTAATTCGTTTCCATACTACCTTATTACGGTACTATTAACTGTATGTTAAGATATAAATCTATCCTGTAACTCTTTACAATAACAACCCCATTATTATTCTAATAATTTTTCTGGTTTTATTGTTACATTTTGCACAACTTTCTAAATATTTCGGTTCGTTTCGAAGTTGTTAACATTTTTGCATATATACAGTTATATTATCAAACCTCAAAAACTTAAAATCCTCAATTCGGTTTTCATACCACAAACTCGTATATATTTCTTCTGTAATTGTAATTTACAATATCATTCCGAATACAGGTAAACTTCATTTACCTGCATTCTACGGAGGGGCTATTGTAGTGACCCGTTTTATTACTCATAATCGTACTATACTTTCATTGTGTAATTGTACTTTCATTTGTTTATTACTCTAAATCATGCATGTTAACAATTGATACTTTTTGTACTCGCTCGATTTTTGAATTTTGATTGCTGCAATAATACACTGTCGTATTCCTTCGCAAGTGCCTTTTTAATTACGTTGTGGATGTCGAGTAATCACAACGTTAGGACACAAATATAAACGCGAAGAAGTACTAAGATATACGTGCATTCTAGTTCAGTCAAAATAGAGCAGCAACAATAGTAATAGGAATGTGCAGAGTAAATCCCTTCCGATTTGTTTTTCCAGAAGAACAGCTGCTTGGGGCTGTTGTTACTTAACTGAATCCAGAACACTCTTGACTTAATCCTTTGTCATGAAATAGAGCCCATCTCGATAGAGGTAGGAAATAAACTTGATAGCAGTGATCACAACATATTGTACTGCACGCTACCCCTCCGACTAACAACTAAACACACACCTAAAAATTCCCCGGTGCACTATCAATATAGGGACTATAAAAATGCCGATTGGGAATTCCTATCAGATCTGCTGAGAAGTTCTGACTGGGAAGAATACTTCATCAACAATAACTTAGAAGTATCACTTGATATTTTCTACAGAACAATTGGCTCAGCAAGAGACATAATCGCGCCCCTAAAATCTGCTCTAAAGACACCAACTCCATTTATAGACCGCAAAACGCGACTAAAACTAGAGAAATTGAAAAGGAAATACCATGTATTTAAGGAATTTAATGCGTTAAACCAAATACATGAAACTGTTAAACGGCTTGAAGAGAAACACAAAATGAGGTCACAACTTGAAGAAAATAAAGTGCTTGCGGGCAACTCCAAAACTCAGGAACTTTGTAGGATATTGCAGAAACGTCTAAAAAGCAGTAAAGACAATACTGTAAGCAGCTTGGAACATAAGGGTATAATATACAATGATCCCCAGGTTATAAGTGAACTCCTCAATGAGTGGTTTTGCAATGACGCCAGAGTGCACCCGACCCAAAATTTCCAAATGACCTGCAAAAGTAACCACAAATTAGGCGAAATAGACTTTAATATACAGAATATAGACTCAGCGATTAAGACTTTGAAGTCTAATGGTAGTACTGGAACAGATGACATACCATCTGTCATGTACAAAAATGGTAGCACGGAAATGGTAGTCTCGTTACTTAGAATATTTACTCTCTCGTTGGAAACTGGAACCTATCCTGAAGTGTGGAAAACCACATACATATTACCTAAGCACAAAGCAGGGGCCAAAACCAGTGTATGCAACTATCGACCTATCAATATAACACCGGTAATATCCCGAATAATGGAGAAAGTGTTTAAAGACCAAGTGTCAGACAACTTACTAGAACATGAACTTATCAATCCATCACAACACGGATTTCTTAAAAAAAGATCATGTGTGACCTGTCACATAGACTTTTTCAATGAAGTTATACGAAGAAGGGACAACAGAGAACTAGTAATTTTACTATATTTCGATATAACAAAAGCCTTCGACAGAGTTCCCCATAATCTGCTAGTCAGCAGGTTATGCTCACTAGGGATATGTGACCCTCTCATGAGCTGGATAAAATCATTTCTCTGTGGCCGAAGTCAGACAACGAAAGTTGGCTCTATAATCTCAAGGCCTAAACCAGTAAGTAGTGGTGTAATCCAGGGAAGTGCATTAGGCCCACTCTTATTCATAATATATATAAACAGTATCTGTGAATGCTTTAGTGTAGGTAAACCAATACTATATGCAGATGACTTAAAAGGGACGTATAAATGCAAGAACACAGATTTTGGAATAACAGTAAACGCCATACAGCAAGAATTAGAAAAAAAAGATAGATGGTGTGACACCTGGCAACTCCAATTTAATGTCGAAAAATGTGGCTGGCTCTGCATAGGTTGCAACAACTTAGAACCTGACCTGACAATTCAAGGCCATGCACTTCAACGACTGGAATCTGTACTGGACCTAGGGCTGAAATATTCACATAACTTATCATTTTCTGAACATATCTCCAAACAAGTGTCAAAGCCACGCAGACTTATCGGCTTTCTACTCAGGAACTTCTACAGAAGTGAGTCTAGAATTCTTTTGTACAAGGTTTGTGTGCGTCCTTTATTTGATTACTGTTCATTCATGTATAGTAGCATACGCATAGAGGACAAATTGAAAGTCGAGGGAGTGCAGAGGTACTTCACGTTAAAATTACTCAGAACTGAAAATGGTACAAACTACTCCACTAGATGTGATACCCTAGGACTAGAAACACTATGGCTAAGACGCCTGAGACTAAACTTGACACTTTACTATAAGCTTCTAAACCACTTAGTTTTTACCTCTACTAATGGCACTCGACTTTCAGATGACAATGGCTACAAACTGAGACACACTAAGGGTACAGTAGCTATCGAACAATGTAAAACAGCCACCAGGCAAAAGTTTTACTTGATTAGGTATGCACAGATATGGAATAAACTACCAATGGAAATGCGTCAAGCAAGTACATTGGCCTCCTTCAAAAAGGTGCTTAATGACAAACTACAAGAGTTTGCAAACGATAGTAGTTCTAGTTCCTATCTGAGGGCCTCCGAAATTATAGGTCCATTTAATGTATAAGCCTAAATACTACACCTGTTGTTTTTTGCTTATATTTATAATTCTAGATACAACATTAACGGTTAAGATACGTATCCTCAAACAGACAAGAAATCTCGTTTGTAAAACTACTACCCAACACAATAAGTGGAATAAAATGGACATAAACCGACAACATGAAAAAGGTATAACTCACCACAACATCACATGGACAGATGAACGCTCGTTGGGCACCATATTTACCTCACCAACTGCAACCCACCTTTCCTTAGATAATGTGATGAACTTATATCCATAATGTTGCTGAGCAGTTAATATTCTCAACTCCTGTCGGAACAGCTGAATTTCATAAACCTTCCTCACGCTAAGAAAATACCCACAAGCAGTAGAAATCCATTAATTAATGCGTCTGAAGCTTATGCATTTACTCCCAACAATGACATTGCAGATCAAATGAGATAAACATTTCACTGATTTCAAAATAACACATCAATGAACTATAATTCGAGGACTCCGCACACAACAAAGTTATGTATGAATATTTACTTCAAGCTTTATTTTTTTCCCAGGCACTTATAATCCATCCACCAAAGACCTGGTTTTTTTTGTTAATGCGAAGACAATACTCCTGTATTTCCTGTTGTGTTGCACTCACTGACAATCTAGCAGATTTTTCCAACTTTGCACAGAAATGATTGTATATAAGTGAAAAGGCTGTTTTATACTACTGGGATTATCATTTATCAAGTGTATGTATAATCTCCAGCGAACATGTAAAGCATATCTTGCTACTGCCTGTAAATTGTGATTGAATTATATGGTTCTATTTCTGTAACAATTTGATGATGCCTGTAAACTGGCGTCCCTCATGTACTGTACTATGAGAATAAATTTATTTATTTATTTATTAAAGCCTTGGTAACTAAGAGGTGACTGAAGTGAACTGACAGGAAAAGTGTTGCCCTCAGTTTCTTCAACCGAGTGAATTTCACAAAACTAATCCGTTGATTATTGATTGCATTATCATACTACTTTGGTTTTCTAATAGGATTTTTCTAGCAGAAACACATAAGCAGTCAGCAGCTGTAACCAGACAGTTGCGTTAACAAAAATATGACGTAAAATTTGAAACTGATTGATTTTACGGCCTCAGTGATCATTTCTTAATCCGGCGGCCTGCTTAAATTACTGGGCTACCACAATTCCCACCCATCGAAATACTGCTTAAACTCTTCTGCATTTTTTATTGTTTTAATCGTGCAGTTATGCCAGATGGCCAACACGTGAACTGGTGCGCATATTTAATTAGTTCCCCACTGTATGCATTGCAATTTTCGGAGGAACTGAAGAAAAAAATTACTTTATTTGTTATCTCCTCATATACAGCTACAACGCTATGAAAAATGATGTACTTCAGATTATTACTTTACATGTTAATTGCGTAAGAAGACGAAATATTTTGGAACTTATTAAGCTAAATATTTCTGCAATATGTGGTCACATATTGTCTGAAATATAGCCCTACTATTATTATTATGTAAGCTAAACTATCTAAAATAGAAGATTAAAAAATAAAGTTGTAAATGGTGGTACGAAGGAATTAAAGATACAACGTATTTGCAGCAAAGTTAAACTGTTATAGCCAAAGCCACAATGGCCTTGAATAACCGATCAGCATTCAGATAGAAAAATCTCGCTTAATCGCTGAAAAACACACTGCAAACATGATATTACATTCTATACTTGTGTATTATGTGTTGTAGGAGTGTCTTCTAGTCGCTTCACAGATGACTCATAGAGTAGTCGTAAAATGCGCCATATGCCCATTCATCCAGGCGATTGTTGGGGCAAACTGATGTTTCTGACACTATTCTCCAGCCTACTTCAAGCTCTAACCATAATCCTAACTTCTGATTCTAAGTTTAACCGTAATCGTAACCTCAACCCTAGACCCTGAACCTTAATCTTAAAATCCATGACCCTACCTAACATTACAGATTTGCAAATAAGTACCTAGTAAATGACTTGAATACTGCATCTATCCTCATCACCCACCAACGATGAACTGTTAGCAGCCTTGGTTATTTAAATTGTGGCTACATGGTGGGACAGCGGCCTACAGGCTTTGCTTAGCTAACCAAAATGCCAGGGGGACTAGGACTCGACCTTCAGTAATAACCATCATTCCTCGTAAGAGTCAGCCGTATAAATGACTCACCCTCATATATCCTTCTAGTGTAAATGTCCTTCTTTTCAAATTCCTGTCATTCTTTATGAAATTTTATCACAGTCTTGGTTTTTTAATATTGGGGTCCCGTCTGGTGAAAAGGCAAGGTGCAACTGAAACAGGGCAACATTAGGAAAATAAGCTACATAATTTTTATTATAACTGTACTGCTAGAGATTAGTAGTATGAAAGTAGACACTTGGAAGAAATGTAAAGGTTTCTTTGGAGGATGAATATAACGACTCAGAGAAATATCTTTGAATTAAGCCTGCCCGTAAATTTATTGGACATCGGTATTGAATTCATTGAATATTTTTTTGAGCGGTAGGTTCATCTAGCCAAAGTGGCCTTGACCTTGGTTAGTAACGCGGTTGATGCGAAGATAATTACGTCAAGTAGGCTGTAAATGGATGTAATACTAACTTATTCGGTTCGGCTGATTACGGTTTATAGATGTGTACTTAGGAAATCCTGCCAATAAGTCCCTAGTTAACTAGTAGATCCAGTATTTTGGGGCCTAACCTAAATTATGTATTGATATATATAAGTAACGATGGGAATAAGACATAAATGGAATATATAGGTGACTACAGAACAGACCGAATGGAAAATCTGAATTCAGAGACGTATTCCTAATAGACAATTGTCAGAATGCAAACGTTTTTTCCACATCAGGGACCGTGCGCATAAATGTACACTATACGTTGACGAAATGATTATTACTAAGTCTTGGGTGACTGTACGCAAACAGCACGAATCTTTAATTTAGAATATTAGATTTGAAACGAACAGTAACCGAAACCCAAAAAGTTTGGGCAACTTAATGGGACATTTTTCGAAAACTCAACATTTTCCCCTAATAACCTTCCAAATTTACCCCAGAATTTCCCCTTAATACCGTAAAATTACCTCCTGATTTTTTTATTTGGGTATAACAGGCTGTATTATTCAATTGTTCTACTGAAATTTATCGCGTCTCTAAATTTTCTGTGTTTATTAAATCCAGGTATCTAATTGCTAGAAAAAAGGTTTCATTTTTTGAAGCCAGAGAAATAGCATTTTTATTGTTAGTTCAACCCAGTGATTTCGGATCAGATTTACTCATTGGAAATAAAAGTCTCGAATCATATGTTAATCCTTTTCTAGTTAGTTTCTGTGTTTGTCTAAACCCTTCTTGAATGAGTCAGTTGGAAACGCTGACACGGTCTCCTCTGGGGTTCGGTTCCAAGAGTTTATGACTCGGCGGGAGAGACGGCACTCTAAAGCGATATGGTTCCTTCTAGGTTTCTGAACTCTCCTGCTCTGTCCTCTGAGGTGTTCCGACTTGGTGGAAAGCAAAAACGAAATTCATTTCACGTCCATAGTAAATATTTAGAATTTTAAACATTGTATTGGAATCTCTTTGCCTACAATATGACAAGGAAAAGAGATCCAAACTGTTAACTCTTTCCTTGCATGATAAATTGGTGATGCCAAGAATCATACGTTTTGTCTCTATTTAAACGCTCTCTAGAATGTATGAGTCTTCTTAAAAGCAAAGGCTAAATCCCTGGATTCAGTTTTTCCAGTTTCCACCTCACCAGAGATTTAAATAAGGAAGTGAATATGTCACCAATGATTCTCGTAAACTGTCTGGGTATTGCCCGTACTGACCGAAATCTTTGAGCAGCCACGGCGCGATGACGTGCTATGGTTTTCAGGTTAAGCTTTATTATGACACCTATATCTATGTGAGTTTGAACTGGAGTGTTATTCCCACCAGTTCGTATGAGCTGACGTTTGCAAGTTCAATAAACATGGTTACACACTTTGCTACCTGGATTGGAAGCATCGTTCTTTGGACCCGATTTGTTGAGATCTTGCAACATGAGCTTGTCATTGTTATCTTTGAGCTCTTTGCAAATTTTTATATAATCTGTGTAGAGAATTATAGATTTTATGAGCACAGGTAATTCGTCACCATACAAGATAAATAAGCGAGAGCCAAGTGGGGTGCCTTGCAGCAGCCCACTACATGCCGTTGTTTAGGAGAAGAGTTTTGAGTGGATCCTGACTCTCTGTTTGCTAGCTGTGCAGAATTCTCTAGTCCAGTTTAGCAGATCGCCCTTGATTCCAAGACTTAAGGGTTTCATTAGCTGTCTTATGTGAAGTGTTTTGTCAAAGGTCTTGCCAAAGCCTTTGAAAACGACATCGACAGGTGTCCTGTTAACTTGACCAAGTTTCTTGTTACTGTAAGATTTGTTAGTAGTGGGAGGCTTCCCCGAAATCTGCGCTGTGTTCTGGGCAACAAGCTGTTTTCCAGATATGCTGTGATAGATATCTTGATAAGTTTTCTGGTGTATTGATTAGGGTGCTTGTGGGACTGATGGGTCTGTAGTTTGGAGAATAGTGTCTGCAGCTTTCTTTGTGGATGGAGGTTACTAGTGTCTTTCCAGTCACAAGGTACCACTCCATTCAATAGAGATAGCTTGTATATCGTAGTCGATCGAAAGGCTATGTAAGCCGCTAGCTCCTTGCGAAGCCCTATACAAAGGTCATCGGATCCCATCAATTTCCTTGCGTTTGGTTTCTCTAGGGATAGAAATGTGGTGTTTTGGTCGATGTCGACGAAACCTATCCAGTGTTCCTTTGACGCAGCCACAGTTGGTTCTATGGGGTGTGACGACTTCTGTGTGAAGACTTTGGAGAAGTTGTCTGCCATTGCTTACGACTTTTCCTGGTCCACTTCTATTGTTTTGTTATCAATAGTCAGGTTCAGGACTCCGCCGGATGTCTGATACCTGTGATTTCTGCACGAAAATAGCTTCTTGGGCTGTGTCGTTGCATTTTGAGCTAGATACATTTCGAAGTTTACCCATAATTGACGAATTTTTACAGTAGATTTGTTCCTGGCAACGGTGTATAAATTTCTGACCTCAGAAGTTCCAAGTATAACAAAAATGTGCTAGCATTTATGCTTATGCCTGAGTAATCCCTGAATCTCTTATTTTATCCATAAGAGGGAGCTATGCCATCAATTCAGATAGCTATATCGAGCAATAAGTAGGTAAATTCTATCCTTTTGAAAACAACCTTCCGGTATAGAATACAATGCTTTATTTGAATATTGTAACTACAGTAAGTTTTGACGAGTTGATCACGGATTGATATCAGTTAGAGAAACCCATTGAAAACTAGCACTGGAGTACTAGATAGCTATTTCATCAGCCTAGTTTGGGACTCATTGGAAGTACGCACCCACCGCCAGGGTTCTAACCCAGGACCTTCCGGTTACAAGGCAAGATCGTATACTATTTAGCCACTAGGACCCGATTCAATGGCCGATGATTCCCGAACTAGGATGAGACAGCTGTCCAGTACTCCAGTGCTGGTTTCCAATGGTTCTCTAACTGATATCAATCCGTGATCAACTCGTCAAGACAAATATAATTCTTACAAACCGACTATTGAAAACTACAGTAAATACCAAACGCATTATTATCAGTATGCTTATTTGGATTAAGTGTAATATTACACCTTGTATCATCATCTAAAGTCACAGCATGATTTCTGATGGTAAAGAAAGAAAACATCATTATCCTCTCCTAGTTGAAGACTGTAAAATTGAGATTAGAAATTATGAAAGGTATAATTAAAAGTCATTCTTATTGGCATTCAGCATTCATTCTTGACCTTTTGTTAGAACTCTAAAATCTGTACTTTTATTCACTTATTTCTTCCCCTCTTCGTTTTGGTTTTCAATAAGAAAAAGATATAAAATTATTTTCATTTGATTTATTTTCTGCTTGCTGAGTCACCCTCTTTTGTGTTCCTTAGAGGGCAGCAAAAAGTGGGTCGGTGAACACCTATACTAGATAAGAAAAACCATTGATTTTATTCAACAAAGGAACGTATTTCTTTCCAGTGACTTGCTTAGTCAGTACTGCACATATGATGATAAGAATAAAGATAATTAAAATGATGCACTAAAGGGGGAGGGTAGAGTTGAAGTAGGCGAATTACAAACTTTTAAGGATTATCAAATAAGTGAACTCGTATAAAGATCTTAAAATTGTAGGTCAGTTGTTATGTGACAAATTGAGTACGATGATGATAAACGTAAAGAGAGCGAAGGTGAATTAAAGTGGAATGAATTCAAGTGGTAAAAGAGAATAAAATAAAAGAACAGTACTATGACCAAGGGAAAGAAAGGGATTTGACAAGACATTTCTGAACACATAGTGTAGGTTTCTGTCCATGTATAGCTAGAGTCTCGGTTATGCATAAGTGGAGAAAACGTAAGCTTTTGGAGTGGTTAGATTTGGTCCTGTAGACTACTTTGAAGGATAAATCATGTGGAACTGAATGACCTGACTCTAGAAGATGTCCAGAGATTGAAGACTTTGTCGTCCTTTTCTCACCTTTCATCAACCGAACCGGGTAGTAGTGTTCAGCTACGCGTTTACGGAGAACACGCTTACAACGTCCAATGTATTCAGCTCCATACGAGCATGTGAATGAGTATATGCACATAGAGATTGACATAAGCGGTAGTTTATCCTTAACGCATTGTCGAATCATATATCGGCTGGTAAATACTAAATGTATGTCAGCTGCATAAAACGAGCGTTTAATACACCATTTAGATAAACGAATTTTAATAACTTCAGCAACAGTGTCACTTTTGAAATCCAAATTCATAAACAATGTCTTCTTCAGCACTGTTATTTGGCTGTGGACTGTTTCTTTCTTGATGTTTCTGTCAATAAACCTTCTAGGATATTCATTATTTAAGAGAATTGTACGAAGGTTTTCTACTTCCATGTTGACCATACCTTAGAGCAAATTTTCCAAATTCTACAGCCTAGAGAACGGATAAGATTTCTCTTCCTGTCTAGAGGTACCCAACTGTTAAAGTTAGTGTATTGCCCTGTAAATGTTGACTTTCGGTAGATCGATCCTTTTAACGTGCCATTCTCTCTTCTATCTAACATCACATCTAAGAAATGAAAAACGTCGATGGGTGAGAACCATTAAGTTTTACAAAGAGCTGATCAACAGTTGAACAATTGTCATTAATATATCGCTAATACATATGCAAACTTGAGATTGCTTTCTTTCAATGAACCACTCAACAACATATACTAGATACCGTATTGTTTTTCTCTTTATTTTTTTTTTTATATTCCTGTACGTCCCCAGTGGTGGAACATAGGGCGGCTTCAAGCTAGAGGCTTGAAGTTTCGGTAGCAGTGGTGTTTTCTTCTTTTACGGGATGGGGTTGCTAGCCACCTGATGCCCAACCTTTCCTCTTTATCAGTCTTCTTACTGGCTTAGCTAGGTAAAGGAGTGCGTCCAGTGGCCGGAGATCGAACCCCGGACCACATACGTAGTCGACGCATACTGTTTATCTCTATTCTATTTAATTGTTGTTAAATGTGAATTTAAAAAGAAACACAACTGTTCTTTCGGTTTTTTGCTTGAATTTTAAACACAGGTAAAATTATGTAATTGACGACTGAGGAGAATAGCAAGTCACAATCGGAAACCGCATACTATCGTCTGATTATTGTAAAAATGCCTGTTAAACGACCATCTAGTCGTTTTATACCTACAAATACACGAAAGTAAGCTTTCGCTAGTTGTGCTCTTATTTTTTTCCAAAAATTTTTTAATAACACTTATAGAACACTTACAGAACCAGCGATAATACCACCTGTGATAAAACATTGTACATTTCCTGCTGTACCAAAACTGTCGAGTTTATCGTTTCTTTCAATCAGTCTGATAATCTGTTTGACGTCTACGCTAACTCAGTATATTAATCTATATAAAACGGTATGGTGGTTACCGAATTCATCAATTCAATATGCTATAGTAAGTCATACTGTTTAAAATAATTGAAAATTCACTTGACAGGAATTTGATCTAATCGATTATTATGTGATAGCGCATATCTTGTTTATGCTGTGTACACCATATCTTTATTTGATATTTATTAAGGTATGTTTATTTTTTTTTTTTTGTTTTTTTTTATTTTTGAATAAGATTTATATTCTCGTTTACAAGCGATATTATTATTGTTATTATTTCCTTGGACTCCGAGAGGAACATAGGGCTTCAACAATACATCTCCGCTTTCTTCTGTTTAGTGCTATCCTCTTCAGCTGGCTGGGTCCATGAGGTGTTGCGCATAATCTCTCATCTCCTCCATGTCACCCTTGAATTAACGACCCACTCGTACTCGCTTCCCATTGGGATTCCACTCGAACAAATGGCCTGTATCGAGCGCGGTGTCATTCGACCGATGGCCTCCTCACTGGCGTATGTCCGAATCAGTCTATCTCCATTCTCCTACATATTGGTTGAACAATCAATCGACTCTTAGTTGGTTTGTTCCAAACAGAGTTTTTGTTGCTGATTCTTTCTATTTGATCTTAAGTATGTAGCCAGCCAGAGAAGAAGTGGGCATGTGTTGATGAAATTCTTCATTTGTCTGTTGGAAATGTTTTTCGTGACTGACTCACGTGGAGTGCAAGTTTCGCATCCGTAGAGAACTCAGTGACTGACTAACTGACTTGGCATTTGTGTTGAATAGAATCCGAATCTATCTTGTTCTTCATGCTGGCTCGCTGGTTGGCTGAGTGAGTGAGTAAAGCAAGATTTGCAAACTGGTTTCAGGTTGATGAAGGCGTATCTTGCCTTTCCGATTGTGGCTGGCTGGCTTTGACATCTTCATCCGATTGCCCACCTACCTGTCTGTGATTGAAACCGTTCTGGCTTCCTAGCTGGCTGGATAAGTGAAGGCAGGAAGTAACCTCTTTCAGTCTTCTCCCTCCCATTGATGGTGATTGGTGCTGGTTGTTGTTGCTGTTGGTTGGTTGTGGTTATCTTCATCACCTCCGTCTTCCCTATGTTCACCCGGAGTCATTCTTAGCTTTTCTGCCTTACTGTTAGTCTTCGAGTCTGTGTGTGTGTGTGTGACATTAAACGTAAATCATCCACACGCGAAATCCAGATGTTCTAGAGTCTTCTTATCGGTCATGCAACGTATTCCCGTCTTCTCATTCCTTGTGCACAGTCTGACGCATAATCCAGTCCACCACAATTAGGAATATCATCGGTGATAGTGGGCGACCAGCCTTGTCTTACTCCTGTATTCACTTCGAACGCCTCGCTGAGTTTTCCGTTGTGCATAATCTGACACGTGGCTGCAGGCATTGTCATATAGCCAAGTGTCGAATAAGGCTGATAAAGAATTGAGGTACGCCATAGTGTTGAAGTAGTTTCCAAATTACTTCTCGGTGAACGCTGTCTGTTGAAGGCCTTTTCGAAGTCAACGAAGTTAAAGTAGAGAGTGGTGTGACTGCTATTTTGTGCTTTGTTCGATGACGAAGCCTGACAATACTAATTGCCAGAGAGAGAGAGACAGAGGCTCTCAAGTGGAACGGACATGGGCAACAACGAATTGCGTGTTGGTCATATATATATATATATATATATATATATATATAATTAACTCGCTGTTAAATTTTAATCATGATACACTTTCCCTCTATTTATGTTTCTTCTATTTCTTCTAATAGATTATTCCATCATTTATACTAAATTCATTTATCATACGTTCAATACTGGGTTTAGTAATTTTCACTTTTTGGAGTTATATTATGCTATGGATTGTTAGTAGTATAGAATATTCTGGAGTTATGATCTTATACAATATATCTGGAATAATTCTACTGACATATTTGTAAGTACACTTATTTCTTTTTTTGTGTGGTAATGTTGTGCAAGTGTGTGTGTATATGTATAGCCATGTCGAGTATGAATGACAATGGAGATAACTATTATTTATATTTAATCATGCACTATTGTAACAATAAAAGACAAGGACCAGGCGACAGATCGTTTATTGAGAAAATCAACAGATATAGATTTTTATGTGCAATATTACTAGCGTTATTGTTAGCAGAGAGGCAACGTCTTCTGATTGGTTGTTTTCTCACTGGAAGTTATCCTGCCATCTCTTTGTGGCCGTTTCTTTGATGGTCAGACCATATGTCTGCTAATCGTATCCGCCCACGCTAAGTCTGCTGTGATTGGTTGTTGAGTTCCTCAAGGTTAAGCTTTGTTATTGTTTGTTAGCCAATCAGATCGAAGTAATCTAAGCACTGAACAGTGGCTGTTTGACGAAGTTGAAGTATCCTAGACAAAGTCAAGGTCGCTCAAAAGTTGACATTCAAGAACCAATTAGATATAGAGAATGCAATGAAAGGTCATACCAAAATCATGCCTGCCCCTTTGGACTTGGAGAAGGCAGATACAGTATTCTACTCATTCCCTCGTAGGTAATTTTTCTGTAAATTTATATTATTAGGTAGGGTTATGGCTTTTTTACATTGATATTTAGGGTTAAGGTTAGGATTATGACTAAAGTTAGGAGTAGGTTAAAGAACGGTGCCACAAATATCGATGGATCCTAAAGTACCATGATCTGGAGTCATCTGGATGAATGCATCTATCGCGCATGGTATAATTTCTCTATAGATCATCTGTGTTGTAACTTGGAGACATTCTTACAACACAT
The DNA here is from genome assembly GCA_944472155.2 of Trichobilharzia szidati. Taxonomy (NCBI): domain Eukaryota; kingdom Metazoa; phylum Platyhelminthes; class Trematoda; order Strigeidida; family Schistosomatidae; genus Trichobilharzia; species Trichobilharzia szidati. Next base: position 20,655,626 of record OX235276.1, on the reverse strand, counting down.
AAACGACAACTATATCGTGCAATATCATCTTTGCAATGTTTATTTTAGTGCATTTTTCAGCGATTATGTGGCCTTTTTGAACCTGAATTCTTACTGGTTGCTCAAGGCCACTGTCTTTTTGGCTATGATAGTTTAACTTTGCCCTGCTATTCCACTCATTTGGAGGCTAAGTTCATCACCAGTGTAACCGGTATGACAACTCAGTTCAGAGAGGCGAATTACTTCACAAATCAACCGATTTTTTAGCAAGCTAGCTAGCTGGTTAGCTACTTGGGCGCAAACTGGTGATATCACATGAGATAAACGCTTAGAATTGTGTAGTAAATCGCGGTTGTCTGTACTTGTTGTATTTCAATGTTTGGCTTATCCATGTCTACAGGTCAACCGCGTAACGATGTTGTTTATTTCTGTTTGTTTGTGTGCGTGTGTGTGTCAAACTGCTTGGCTGATATAAGGATTTGCTTCGCTTATGTGAGTTTTCTAATATGGAGTTATTGCTGCTTCTCACTACACCTTTATTTTACCACACTGGTAGATATTCAAGTATTGGTTTGTAGGGATTTGATTGATTGGTTACAGGATTTCATCATGAGCTGACATTGGTTAGAGAACCATTGGAAAACAACCAGCTGGGAGTACTGGACAGCTGTTTCGTCAGTCTAGTTTGGTAGTCTTCATCAGTACGCACCCACTGCCGGGGTTCGAACCCAGGACCTTCTGGTTACAAGGAGAGCTAGCTCGTAGACCATTTAGCCACTGGAACCCGATCTAATGGCCCATGAATTCTAACTTCTACCAATTCACGACATAGTGCGACCGCTATTCAATGTCTTCGGTGAGTATTTGTCCTCACACCGGACCACCTGCTGCACCCTACTGGTCACGACTTCTCACTAGAACCCCAGGTAACCACTTACCTGAATAGATTTTGAGCCCCGGTGGGTGCGGACCGACGAAGAGTTCCAAACTAGGACGAAACAACTGTCTAGTACTCCCAGGTTTTCCAATGATTTTCTAACCAATGTCGGCTCATGATGAAATCCTGTAACACACTGGTGGATATTCCCGAGCGAGAACGAAAAATCAATTTGCTAGAACAACGGTCAATATAACTCGCCCAACCCCCACAAGCACAGTTGAATTCGTGGCTACATTTAGAAGTGGCTAGCCTAGTCTAGTCTAGGTACATCATTTTTCATTTGGGGAATCACCACTGGTCGTGTAGAAAATAAGACTTGTAGGTTACCAGGATTAAAAGTTCTTTGAACACCTGGTCCAAACTGGTCACAAAGCCAGTCAGCATTGAAGAGTCCTTCTCCATCATCATCTATCGGGTACCAAATAAACTGCCAAAAACATTCAGGTACCGCATACTCCAAACAGTGGAGGCTATCGCGATTCGTGTGAAACAATCGGTGCTCTGTGTGTGTGTGTGCAGAGGAAACAGGTTCAGCCAGCTACTACTACTGCCCTGACCGGCCTTCAGATGTTAATCACACTAATTCATTCACTATTATGATAAAGAGTAGGTTGTTGAGAAGAATATTCTTTGTTCAGTAACCATTCTTTTGAAAAACATTTTAATGCGCACTTTTAATCAATTATAATTGAGAATAATAAAGTGGTTAATCAATTTGATATTATTACGATTAATGTATAAAGAAGAGTGCTTGTGTCATGTGGACTGAGTTGCATACAATTTGACGCATATCTAATTTTCAATATTTGGTTTGTAAGGATTAGATTTGTTTTGACGAGTTGATCACGGATTGATATCACTTGGAGAACCATTGAAAAGCAGTACTGGAGTATTGGACATCTGTTTCATCAGCCTAGTTTGGGAATCATCGGCAGTACACACCCACTGGGGTTCAAACCCAGGACCTTCCGGTTACAAGGCGAGCGAGCTCGTATACCATTCAGCCACTGGGATCTGACTGGCTACAGGAATGAGTTTCCCGGAGTCGTGATCAGTGAGGATGGAGTTCCCACCGATGACATTGGTTGGTGCCACCAGTCGCGCTAAATCACGAATTTGTAGAAGTTAGAATTCATGGGCTGGCCATTGACGAGTGGGGTCCCATTGGCTGAATGGTCAACGAGCTAGCATGCCTTGTAACCGGAAGGTCCTGGGTTCGAGCCCTTGTCGTGGGTGCGTACTGCCAATGATTCCCAAACTAGGATGAAACAGTGCACATCCAGGACCTTCAAGTCGAAAGGTCAGCACACTAACCATTCAGCCACTGGGGTGAACAAATCCTAACTTCTGTCGATTTATGATTTGGAGCTACTGTCAACCAATGTCATTGAAAAGCTTTCCCTTCATATATGACTTGATGGATCCCACTAGTCACAACTTCTCATTACAACTTGGAAAAATCCCTCCAGTAGCCACGAAATACGCATTGAAACCCAGTTTTGGCGGAACTCAGTACTTCAACTATTGAATCATAAATATTTTTATGATAGTGTAACATACTAATATCGTGATTATTAATAAAGATTTTCTGATTTAAACATAGAATTACTTTGCACAGATGTGCAACAGTTCCAGTTACCTCATCCCCTCCATGTAGCACACAAATCAAGAGAAGAGAGTAAAGAGAGATACTAAACAGAAGTTTGTGGGAAAAACAATAGTAATATGAAGAGCAATAGAGATTTTTATTGGATGTGACAAATCACAAACAATGATGAGTGCATCTGTGCCATCAATGAGAACGAGGAATTTGAGCCGTATCACCAACTGTCTCCAGCCTTCATTAGTTTTTACCATCTTGAGGACCCCAACCAGTCAGTGAGGAAGTCTACACCTCCCTACCATGGCTGGCATAACAAATGTCCTAAGCACCTCTTTCAAACTATGTAACTTCACAACCTCGTCAGTTGATTTCCTCTCCTTATCTAGCACTCGACCGACGCCTAACCTCAATATTGCTCACCCTATTACATCGCCTAACACATACGGCAGATAGAATGCAGACACCTATGATCTAAGAAATTCATCTAGCCAGCCTTTTCATATCTTCCACTTCCAGTGGGGCCATGTCTCACTCACAGCCAGCCATAAAGGAGGAAAGAGCGAACTGCCTCTGAGCAGTACACACGTACTTTGGTAGACAGCCAGTCAGTCGGATATCACGTCTACTAAGCCAGAGATGGCGTAAGTCAGCAGGCAAATGCCAAACGAGCCTTCTGTATCTGTGCTGAGATTTCGTCAGCGATCAATCAAACTGTTGGTGCTGACTGATGCAAACTCCGAAATAAGTGAAGTGGTCAACACACTCCACCAACCACTTCACTCCTGTAGAATCATCTTACATTTGACAGCAGGAGCGAATCGCATGCCAAACACATTGGAAGATTGCTTGCTGCTCAAGGTGCTCAGAAGACTCTGCCTCATTTTGTCAGTGTCTTCCACTACGAAGGAGGACTATATCATCTGCATATTGTCAGTCAACGAAACTATTATTTTCAAAAGAATGGATACTGAACAAAGAGTACTCTTTTCGATAACTTCCTCATCAGGCTCTACAGTTATATATACATTATAGTGAATGAATGAATTAGTGTTATGAACAACAACATTAATGCTGTTGAAATAACATCGAATCAGTAATAATATTAATAGATTACAGCTCAATAGCATCAACATTAAAGTAAACTGAATGTCAGAAGAATTAGGAAAGATAATATTACAAATTCATGAATTTATAGTCTCTACTGAAGGCCTGCCAGGGCAGTAGTAGTGGCTGGCTGAACTTGCTTCGTTTGAACACAGAGCACTGGTTGTTTGAGGCGAATTACAATAGCCTCTGTTGTTTAGAGCATGCGGTGCTTCGATGATTTTGGCAATTTATTAGGCACCCGGTAGATTATAGAGAAGGATTCTTCCACGCTGGCTGGCTTTATGGCCGGTTTGCACCAGATGGTCTAATATCGAACTGTTAATGGTTTTAACTAAACCTTTACTTAGCCATACTGGCAGATGTTCTCGAGCTGGCACGAAAAATCAAGTTCCTAGAGAGCGAGTGACAATATAACTCGTTGAACAAGCGCATTTGAATTGGTAGATACAATTTGAAGTGGCTAGTCCAGTCTAGGTACTTCATCTTTCAGTCGAAGTAGCACCATCGGTCGTGTAGAGAGAGAATAAGACGTGTAGTTCACCGCCAGCATTAAAAGTTCTTTGAACTGATTTTCTTAACTTCTTCGTAATTATCTCACTTGGTATATCGATCGCCCTTGAATTGCAGTCGTATATATAAAGTGGCTTCTTGTTTTTGCAGACAGTGAGTAGTCTTTTCCCTGGTAACAACAAATCAATCTTCTTCTCCGTGAACTTGAGTCATATACGCTTGTTCATAAATGTTCAGTACAAATCTTGACGAATTATCGATCTAAAATTACCTTGAATTTATGTATGTATAATCACCTCACCATCCTTGTTCATTGCATAATGTTTGTTATTGTTTTGTTTAGATTTTTAAAGAATTTCATCCACACTTTATATCTTCCTATTTTCTTTTTCTCACCTTCTTTCTCTGTTTGTTTTATATACATACCATGGATAATATTTCAGTCCTGTGATAACATTTATCATCTATCATTTTCGTTATTTGGAGAAAATGATTTATCCTTCCAATCGATATCGACATCCTCAACAACATCAACATTACCACCACCACCAACATCACCACCATCATCACCACCAGCAACAACAACACTACAATACTACAACTGGTGGTAGCGGTGGTGCCGGTAACAGTAGTAATTACCAGAAAACTTCATCTCATTCCACTTTTGCTCGTTTAATACATTTTCTGAAGGTTAGTTCTTTACTTTTACTATTATTATTATTATTATTATTAGTATTGATTGTTGATTGTGTGAGGGTTGAGATACTTACTGCCCGGACGCCCAGACAGAAGCAGGTGGTTGTCTTAAGGGAATACAACCTCTGCCCCCCCCGAGCCTTTGAGCCTTTGGAGTGTAATTCTCAAGGCAGCTGGATAGCTGGAAGTGGAAGGGTTATGGGCGGTTGTTACTTCCAGGCTGCCCACCCCTCGGGAAGTTGATTGATTCTTCGAGTACCTGAAACAGAGAGAGAGAGGGTTAGTGTTGCGTGACCGCAGAGCCAAGGGGACACAACTGCTTGAGGCCGGCTAGTCACACATACACGGCCTGTATGAACTGGTTTCTTGGATTGGTTCCGTATTAGTAAACTTACCGCCGGTTATGGACCACCGTAGGTGAGGTAAGTCGGGATGTACAATTTTTGGGGTCGACCTTTCCTAACCCCTTCTCTCCGGAGTAGAGAGACAGCATAGCTGGCATGCTGGTCGTCTGAGGGAAACACCTTACTGCTGTTACATCCCTGTTCCCCAGCAGTACGACTTCGCCCTCAGACCCCCAGCATAAAGTGTAAGAAAGATTCTTACACAATGCCGATAACTACTTTTAGTCTAATCGCTATCCTAACAATCTTCCTGTTATGGTAGGACCTGCAGGAACATTGGTCCAGCCAGTGTAGCTTGTTGGGTCATCGCGATGTGCAAACCCGACTACCACGTCAAGATAGCAGTTGTCAGCTGGGGTTGTCAGTAGTAGTAGTAGTAGTAGTAGTGGTACTATTATTGATTTTTTGTGTTCCAAGTAGAACATAAGGCCTCTTCAGTAGTACATATCTCTCTGTTGTACTCGAGTATTTGCCATTATTTTTAACTGGCTCCATAACTTCTCATACTGTTTATGGTTTGAAGAGAAGTGTTCATAGCCTCCGTCAGATAAGTCCTGTTCACTGCCGCCTATACGCCACGGTGGCGGGAAGGGGTTGTGTTCCACGCAAAAATGAAATGGTGAATGTGAACGTCCGCGGCTTACAACTGGACTGGTGTGAATCTACTAGTGTCTTCATTATAATAAAGATTTTTTGTATTTCCCAATGAATGAAAAACAAAACCGTATAGTTTTTATTGATGTTTCCCTACCTAATGCTGCTAATAGCTTTACCAAAGCATTATTAAACCAGATTTTACAAAATCCACCCAGCTTATATATATAACAACTTAATCATCGTTCACCAACATGAGGCAATTTTTATGTTGTTGTCAAGTCGGCCAATTGGTAAAGATAACAAAACCAGGTAGGTGTAAATTGTAGGATTTGATAAGCGCATAAAATTATAAAAGCAGCGTGTGTTTACATAATGAAATTGCGTATCACATTTGTGTTGATTTTGTCATTTCATGGAGTACCGGTAGGGGCTTTGTAACCAGGTCAAATTCTGTTTTAGTCCATCATTCATATTCAGTTCAGACAATTTGAATTCCATTTGATATGAAGTGCTTCTGATGATGTGAAACGTTCTTTGTGATTTCTGAAATTTTTCTGGATTATTTCAATATTGTTGGAATCAATTTTTCGGCTTGATTCTATAGCGTTGCGTGTAGATAACGAGCTATGGCTGGTGATTTTTGAAGTTTTTCTAGTTCACTAACTGGATTTCTCGGTGGTTGGCTCTACGGCTTTCATTGACAACGCCAAAATGACTCCATGTTGAGGAACGATGATTAAGTTTTCCTATGTAAGCTGAGTGGATTCTGTAAATTCTGGTTTAATAATGCTCCTACTTTGATAAAGCTATTATTAGTAGCAGTAAAACACAACACGAATATCGTTTTGTTTTTCTTTCATTGGGAAATACAAGAAAACCTTTATTATTATGAATATCATATATCCAATGCCCAAATTTCTTCAAACTGACACCAGCATATATATATGCTGGTGTCTTTTTATGGGGACCTGGAAAGCCGTCATTCCGAACCTTTGGTGGTGGTATACATGAACTCCAGAATCCGAAGGCATTGAATGGTGTATGTGAACTTGTTTTGGTCATTAGAAATCATAATAATGTAGCTCCAGACACTGTTGTGGATGAGACTTAATGCTCGAGAAGGTTTGGGGGGGCTACCTTAATACAACCACCTCCCTTCTTTGGTAGCTTGACAGGGTAATCGTCTTTTTTTCGAATCAGTGGGCACCTTTGCTTCCTTCCTTCCAAACCTTTCGCAATAATGGCATGAGCACATATGCCGCAGTCTGTGGGTCCGTTTTCAGTGCTTCGGGGTGGGGGAATTCTGTTTGTCCCTGTTGCTTTCATTGCCAGACTTCAGTTGCTTGATTACATTAAAGATTTCTGCCTCCGTTGGAGGATTGGTGTCCACTGACAGTTCTGTGCGCGCTTTTGGTGGTAATGGTATTTCTGGGCGAGTTGCAGGTGATAGTCGTTTCAAGAGTCCGTTGAAGTGATCAGCCCAGTGTTTTTATTTGTTTCTCCTCTATGGTAATCAGATTTATATGAACTGTGATCAAGATTTGACCGGATAGTTGCAAAATAATTGAGCGCTGAGTGAGAAGTAGACATTTATAGAATTATATTTGTAAAGTCTCAGCGAAATTGAAATGATTAATTCCAACGTTTCGTTAGGCAATCTGGTCCGAACTTCTTCAGGGAAATTAATCGAATTAACATAACAGAGGTTTATATATAAAAGGACATCTCTTGTTTTTAAGTTGTTTGTCCTGTCATGTGAAACAAGAAACACCTATCGATAGGTATAATAAACAAAACAAAAATTTTTATATGAACTGTGATCAAAATTTGACCTCTCAATTATTTTGTAACTATCCGGTCAAATCTTGATCACAGCTCATATGAGAATAACAAATGTTTTATGACTGTTTACCCACACACACATACACACACACCATTGTATAATGCATATACACATAAATATTTTAACAAAAGTAGACTAATTTTGAAAGTCTGAGGTCAAATTTTGATCACAGTTCATACAATTTTTGTTTATTATACATGTTGATGCTTGTTTCATGGCTCATGATTGGACGAAGTTTCAAAAACAATTGATGTTCCTTTTATATATATAAACCTCTGTTATGTTAATTCGATTAATTTCCCTGAAGAAGTTCGGACCAGATTACCTAACGAAACGTTGGAATTAATCATTTCAATTTCGCTGAGATTTTACAAATATAATTTTATAAATGTGTAATTAGATTCGCTTGAACATCTTGTATTGATTTCATCATCTGAGTTGATCTAGTCTCCCGACAGAGACCTGGTTATCTATCATAAAACAGATTCATATGATTGACCTCAAAAGTTTCAGTTGTATTCTTAGGCGAGGCTTTTCAAAAGCATTTTTTCGATCTCAAATATTTATTGTCTTTCTCTCTCGGGTTTTCTTTTATGTCCTGAGATCGCTTGTATTGCGTTTTTGTAGAAATTACTGGACAACGTATGTAGTTAGTTCGTAAGAAATAATCCATAGTGCTTCGTGGTCATGATCACAAAGTTCACATGTGAATGAGTTGAAAATTGTTTTCAATATCAATTCAGATGGTGTACGAATAAAAGTATCCTTAGTATGGCTCATATTGAAGCCTTAAAGAGAATCCGATCAAATGAAAGCATTCTTTCTTACAACAAGACCGGATAAGGCGAGTTGGGGTCATGTTATTATTAACTAAAGCTGACTACTATATCGATAAAATGAACAGTATTCTACAGGCCACTACAAAGTAGAGCCTTGGTACCCAGTGTCCCCAAATTCTCGAATGTCTAAAGCCTTTAGGAACAGATATACGCAGATTGGTAAGGGCTACCTAGAATTCACAATCCCTAAACGTGCCAATGAGATCAATTTTAGATATGTTTAACTCACCATATCATGAAATAGAAAGATAGATAGACCGATGACTGGCTGACATACTTGAACCAGTATAGCTAAAAGTGGCTAAGTATAGCTTTCCAATTTTGAGAAAAAGTGAAATATAAGAAGATCAACGATGAAACAATGATCTCTATGGATGTTATGTCCCTGTTCACTGACATTCCTTTACTAGAGATCATCGAAGTCATCTGTGAACTCCAACGGTGTGAGCAGTCGGGAAGTAACAATCGCCCACACACACTTCCAAAAGCACACGAATCCCTGTTGATCATTGATCTCCTTTATCCATGTCACTCTCATCATCTTGTGTTCCCACTACTTGTTATGTTCCTTTCATTCTGTGAACATAAATAGCGATGAGAGCCAGAAAAACACTCCTGATAGTCTCTTAAAGCCACGCTGCCAACTTCGTATTGAAGCATTTAACTTTGGGATCCTCTGCTAAATCGGGCAATAGGCATCACTAGCCAGAACTCTGGCATCTCGAGCCATGGATGTATGTTGTGTTTCGCAGACACACAAACTCGAAGACTTACAGGCAGGCAGGCAGGCGAAAACCAACAAAATGGATGGAGAGGTAGGCAGGCAACGAAGACAGGACTGACTCCAGGTGAATGTAGAGAAGACGGAGGTTATGAAGATAGACAACAAACGGAACCAGTCACCATCAACGGAAGGCAGAGATTTGACAGAGGTTACTTCCTGCCTTCACTTATCTGCTCAGCTAGGAAGCCAGCATGGTTTCAACCACAGGCAGTGGGACTACACAGATGAAGATGTCGAAGCCGGCCTACCAGATAGACTGTGTCGGTTAGGCAAGATTGCAATGTCTTCATCAAACTATCACCAGTTCGGAAATCTGCTTCACTCACTCAGCGAGCCAGTTAGCCAGCATGAGGAACAAGATAGATTTGGATTCTATTCAACACAAATGTCAAGTTAGTCAGTCATTCGGTTCTTCTATACGGGTGAGAAACTTGCACTGCGTGTGAGTCAGTCACGAAAAGCATTTCCAACAGCCTGTTGCAGACTTTTACCAACAATTGCCACCTTCACTGGCTGGCTCCACACTGAAGATCAAACGGCCGGCCGGCTAGGCAGAAGGAATTAACAAGCCAATTGCTCAACAAATATGTGTGGGAGAATATGGAGATGTACTGATCGGGCATACACCACTGGGTAGGCATCGCGCTGAATGCAGGTGATTGCTCGAGTGGAAGGTAGATGGGTGGGTGGTCAGTGCAAGGATGACATGGAGGAGATCGTGTGTTGAGGAGGATCAGAAGGAGGAGATGAGAGATTATGGGAGATTTTGGGCACAACCAGGGGCAGAGGGTAGCAGAAAATAAAAAGTGGAGATGTGTTCCATTATGGGTAAATTTTATTTTGATAGAGTCTCACAGTGTTATACAGTAATATTTACTGATGACGTTTCGAGCACAATTTATTGCTCATAATCATATCAAGTGGAGATGTGTTGCTGAAGCCGTATGTTTCATTCGGAACCCAAGGGAATAATAATAATAATACACCTTGTGGATACGGTTCACAGGACTGGTAAAACTTCTGTCTCTATGGTTCTAGACATCGTGTCACCTGAATTCTCTAAGTTAGTACGCGTTCGATCGCCTAGCATACCTGAGGCCGTTGCCATAAAACATCTTTAGCCCAGTGTTTGTGTTCAGTAAAGGTTTGTTCAATCCTTCTTCCTCCCATGGCCCCCTAACCCCGACGTAGAATAGTTATCCGGGTTATTTTCATTATTGTCCTACTTAAACTTTACTTGATTATATTAAGTTCTATTGATCCACATGAATCGAAATGTCTGGATGTATTTTATTATGTATTTGGAAAATTTGATGAAGATCCACTGATCATCGAAAATGTTATGAATTTAAATTTCATATTTTTCCGCATTGATCCATTTGGGCTGTTTGATGTTTGAAAGGTGACTAGTCTCACCGCTGATACTAGAACATGTCTGTTAGTCAATACTGTCTGTACTCAAGTGTATTTCATAAAGCCTGCAATTTTGGCTTTCTTTAGTAAGAACTTTCGACTACTTATTAGTAGTACGCTGAAAACTACAAAATTTTTTCAACCAATAGGTGCTTTGAAAGCTGGACCCTGTTTGGTACATATCAGAAAGCCAAATAAAGTGTTAGCTTGTAGGAATTAATTGGTTTCAAGTTCGGTCACGCATTGATATCAGTAAGTGAATCATTTAAAACCAGGGATTACTACGCATGTGTTTCGTCAGCCTAGTCTGGAACCCCTCAGCAGTCAGTACGCACCCAGGACCTTAGGGTTACGAGGCGAGCTCGTCATTCATACCACGTGGATAGAATCCAATGGCCTATGAACTCTAACTTTTGTCAATATGCGATTTTTAGTGTGACTGTCAGCCGATGTCACCTGCGGCGAGTATTTGTCTTCACTCCGACCGATAGCTGCTACCTTGACTTGGTGGTCGGGCTTGCATATCGCAATGACCCAACAAGCTACACTGGCTGGAACTATTGTCCCTGCAGGTCCTACAATGCCAGGAAGGTTGTTAGGATAGCGATTAGACTAAAAGCAGTTACCGGCATTGTGTAAGAATCTTTCTTACACTATGCTGGGTGTCTGTGTGCGAAGTCGTACTGCTGGGGAACAGGGATGTAACAGCAGTAAGGTGTTTCCCTCAGATGACCAGCATGCCAGCTATGCTGTATCTCCACTCTGGAGAGAGGGGGTTAGAAAAGGTCGACCCCAAAAATTGTACATCCCGACTTACCTCACCTACGGTGGTCCATAACCGGCGGTAAGTTTACTAATACGGAACCAATCCAAGAAACCAGTTCATACAGGCCGTGTGTGACTAGCCGGCCTCAAGCAGTTGTCCCTTGGGCTCTGCGGTCACGCAACACTAACCCTCTCTCTCTGTTTCAGGTACTCGAAGAATCAATCAACTTCCACGGTGTGGGCAGTCGGGAAGTAACAACCGCCCACACACTTCGAAAAGCACACATTTGTCTTCACACCTGCCTTGTTGGACCCCATTGGTCACGACTTCTTACTAGAACATTAGGCACCTTCTTCCTATAGTTAGTTAGTCAATAGTTATGAGCAAATAAGTTTTCAAATCCTGAGAATTCTGACTAGCTACATAAGGGGCGAATCGGTAATATGTTGAATGGAAATTCGTGTTTTGCAATGTGATGCAATTCATGATAAAATTTCACCATCGTTTTCTTTCGAAAACAGAAATCATCCAATTCAAGTATCGGTTTGTAAGGATTTGATTGATTGGTTACAGGATTTCATCATGAGCTGACATCGGTTAGAGAACCATTGGAGTACTGAACAGCTGTTTCGTCCCAGTTTGAGACTCTTCATCAGTACGCACCCACCACAGGGGTTCGAACCCGCAACCTTCTGGTTACAAGGCCACTGGGACTCGATCTAATGGCCATCCCATGAATTCCAACTTCTGCCAGCCAATTCACGACATAGCTCGACCGCTAGCCAATGTCATCGCTGGCGCGAGTATTTGTCCTCACACCCGACCACCTGCTGCACCCTACTGGTCACGACTTCTCACTAGAATCCAGGTAGCTACCTACCTGAATAGGCCCAGTGGCTAGTGAGCATCCAAGTCGTGTGTTCAACTCACAATTTGAGGTCTTAGAATAAGTCATGGTTAATATGTAGATTAGATTCATGATAAATCTCCCGCAAATAGTGTTGGTTATTGTACATGTAGTTCCTTTTCAATTAGTTCCTCATCGTTGGCTGGCTGGCTCTACATCAATCAATTGGTTATTTTAGTTGATCAGTTTTAGGTATACCTAGGGGTGGGGGGTGGGTGAAATTAAGAGGTTAAAAGTCATCAAAACATCAATTAAGTAATAGATGTTAATAACAAGCTATCGAATAAAGTATAATTATATTTCAATAGTTTACACACAATGATAAGTGTTTTGTTATTGGTAATATTTCGAGCAAAATTACTGCCCGTGTTCACACCACTGTTGGAATTGTTTTGTTCACACATTTATGATTTGTACTCATAAATATAGTTCATTATTTTTGCTCATTCATGTTTTTTCTTTGTATTTAGTATATTCCACGTTCATTCATGTTTTTGTATTCAGAATTATATTCCAAGTTGTTGATAGTTGTACTGAGTCACCCTTGTTACATGTATCCGGTGTGACTTTAATGAATATCGATTCTGTTATAAGTCTTTCTTTCCATTTGTTCATGTTAGTTTTTAGAATACACACATTGTTCCAATCGATATTGTGGTTTTTATTCCATGCATGATTTTTTTTCAAGATTCTTGTAAGCTTGTTGGTTGACCTTTAGTTAGGCGTTTATGTTCATTCACTCTTATTTTGAGTGATGATCTGGACGTTTGACCCACATATTTAGTCGGACAGTCAGCACAAGATATTTTGTAAATCACATTTTTGTGTTTATCCATCATTTTTATGGGATCTTTCAGTTGATTTATTTTATTTTTGATTAGATTTGTCGGTTTAAACGTTGTGCGAATGCCGATATTTTTGAGGTTTCTTTGAATTGCCTCTGATGTACCATTTTTATGTGGTATTGTGACTGTTTTTATTTTTGCATTCTTCCATCTTGTTATTCTCCGGTTTTACCCTCTTTTTTCTAAAGAACAGATACGGAACAAAGAGTACTCTTTTCGATAAATTCATCATCAGGCTCTACAGTTATATATACATTATAGTGAATGAATGAATTAGTCTTATGAACGACATTAATGTTGAAATAACATCAAATCAATAATATTGAGAGATTACAGCTGAATAGCATCAACATAAAATAAACTGAATGTCAGAAGAATTAGGAAAGGTAATAGTACAAATTCATGAGTTTATAGTCTCTACTGAGGACCAGGGCAGTAGTAGGGGCTGGACTTGCTTCTTTTGAACACAGAGCACTGGTTGTTTGAGGCGAATTGCAATAGCCTCTGCTGTTTGGAGTATGCGGTGCTTCAACGATTTTGGTAATTTGTTAGGCACCCGGTAGATTATAGAGAAGGATTCTTCTGCGCTGGCTTTGTGACCGGTTTGCACCAGATGGTTTAATATCGAGCTGTTAATAGTTTTAACTACACCTTTACTTAGCCATAGTGGGATATGTTCTCTTTTTTCTCTTATCTTTTATAAATTCTTTTGGGTAGTTATTTTCGAGTAGCATTTTGAATAGGACGTTTATTTCTTTACACTGGTCCTCTGGCGTTGTTGCAAGTCTCGAAATATTACCAATAACAAAACTTATCATTGTGTGTAAACTATATTGAAATATAATTATACTTTATTTGATCTATTCCACAATGCTCAAACTTTTTACTGATATTAAGCTATCTAAGTTTTGAAGAAGAGAGGTATGAAAATTAAATAATTATGGATTTAAGATAAGTTAATTCTTAGGTGTTAGCAACAAGTTATCACGTAATCAAGAGATTTGTAGAATAATGATGGCGACTCAGAAGAATTACGTAGAATACAAACAAGTATATAGAATTAGCTAGAATTTTGAACATCAAGAAACTTAAAAGATAATTACAAGAGGAGGGGAAAAATCGTTTTTTTTTTCAAAACTTAGCTTAGCCGCGTTGAAAGCTAAGTTGTGGTGTATATTCACTAGCCAACCAATACTTAGTTTAAGAAATAAAGACAAACTGCCCTGTTTCTTTCGTCTCTTCCATGTGTATTTGTCAGTTTAGCTGCTCGTGAGGAGCTAGTTACATCGGGTATACGATCAGGCAATGCCATCACCGAATTTCTGAACACCTCCCATCTTGGTTTGGATAAGGTCCGAATAAAGCTATACACACCATAATACTAGCTCATCTCGTCGATGCCGACTGGACATCAAGTCGATTATAACAAAGGTTTTAAAATTATTTATCATATATCACCCAACCTGTCGCCGCATGGTCTACGAGTACGACTTTTACATATATATACAGCAGAGGCAATCGGAATTCATCTGAACAAACCGAATCTATGCGTCAGTTCAAAAGCAATTTATACAGCCCATTTTCTCCCCCATGGCCAACTACATAATATGTAGCAAAAATATTCATTCAGACATCTATAAAACACAAAATAATTGAGCAAAGAATATCCTTTTCGATAAATTCCTCTTCCAGGCTCTACAATTATATATATGTTTATATACACAGAATATTTTAAATTAGTAGTTAATAACAATATTAGTGATTTTTAAATAATATCGATTTGTAAAGTAAGATCACAATGGAATTACAGTTCATTAAAGATGCTTAAATTATGATAATAAAATAATAAAGATATAGTAGCGAATAGAATATCAACTAAAATTAGGAAAATTCCACAAAAATTGAGGATCATTCAAACCTAGATGGCCAAGGTAAGGATAATGTCTGAACTAACTTCTTTTGGACGCACAAATTAGGCTTGTTAATATGGATCCCAACAGCCAGCCTCAGCAATGTTTAGTAGTCGAACTCTTAAGGCGAAATTGAGATTTGTTGGTGTGCGGTAAATGACCCTTAAATCCGCCTTGTTGACATCAATCTTGTATTCTGTATCCACAAGATGAGATAGAATAGCACTGCGAATAGATTTTGTTTGTCCTTTTCTTAACCACAAAGCAGGGTGATGTTCGGAAATTCGACGAGAAACACGCCTAATTGTACAGCCTATTCAACTATCTGGCTCACTTCACAGGAGGAGACGAAATTAGGCAGTTTGTGTTTTACTCCCGAACGCAAAATAGGCTGGGTGGTTTTGAAGACACACAGCATAATTCGGCATCAGGGAATGTTCTTTTTACCGCATTTCTAAGGCGCTGTGTTAGCATCTCGCTGATGTTGTATTAAGTTTTGCAAACGATTTTCCCCCTCCCCTTGTAACTATCTTTTGGCTTTGTTATTTTTACAATTCCAGCTAATTCTATTAACTTGTTTGTATTTCACGTTATTCTTCTGAGTCGCCATCATTATTTTACAAATTCTTGATTATGTAATAACTTGTTGCTAGCGCCTGAGAATTAGCTTATCTTGAATTCAGCAATTAATTAATTTTCAACCCTCCCTTCTTCAAAACTTAGATGTCTTGTTAGTAACATTTATTAGTTAGCCGTTTTGATGACTTTTAACCTCTTAATTTCAACCCACTCCCGTCGTCTAGGTATACCTAAAAATGATTAAGTAAAACAAGCACTTGTTTGTTAAAAAAAATTTGATGTAGAAAACTATGTATTAGTGTACAGCCAGCCAGCCAGCCGACGATGAGGAACTCATTGAAAAGGACTACATGTTTCTTCGCTCAGTCTGTCGTTGTTTTTTTTCTAAATGCGTAAATAATATTAATATATATTAT
The DNA here is from genome assembly GCA_944472155.2 of Trichobilharzia szidati. Taxonomy (NCBI): domain Eukaryota; kingdom Metazoa; phylum Platyhelminthes; class Trematoda; order Strigeidida; family Schistosomatidae; genus Trichobilharzia; species Trichobilharzia szidati. The sequence continues at coordinate 20,639,488 of OX235276.1, read as the reverse complement.
TATTCCCTTGGGTTCCTAGTGGAACATTGGGCTTCAACAACACATCTCCACTTTCTTTTATTTTATGCCATCCTCTTCAGTCGGATCCGCGATTGCCCAAACTCTCTTATCTCTTCCTCACACGATCTCCTCCAGGTCAACGTCGCACTGACCCACCCACTCGTCGCTTTTCATTTGGATTCCACTCGAGGGCCTGGCGCGAGATGTCATTCGACGGTCTCCTTAGTGGCGTGTATGCCCAATCCATCTCCATTTTCTCCTACATATTTGTTGAGCGATCGGCTCTTCCTTGGTTGGTTTGTTCATTGCCAGAGTTTCTTGTTACTTATTCTTTCTGGCCTGCCATTTGATCTTCAGTATGGAGCCAGTGAAGGCAGCTGTTGATGGAAATCCTTTTCGTGACACGCAGTGCAAGTTTCTGACCCGTATAGAAGGATAGACTGACATTGGTATTGAAAATCGGAATCTTGTTCCTTATGCTGAGTGTAGAAGATTTCTAAACTGGCTTCAGGTTGATGAAGGTGTATCTCACCTTTCCGATTCTGACTGGCTTTGACGTCTTCATCCGTTCCGCCTGTAGTTGAAACGATGCTGGCTGCCTAGCAAAAGTGAAGGAAGTAACTTCTGTTAAATCTTTCGCGTTGATGGTGATTACTGCTGCTGGTTGTTGTTTTTGCTGTTGGCTGGTTGGTTGGTTGGTTATTTTCATCACCTCCGTCTCAACCTTCTCTATGTTCACCTGGAGTCAGTCCTATCTTCGCTGCACTCTTATTTTAGCCAGTTTTTTGGTTTTCTCCTGCCTGCAATTCTTCGAGCTTTTGTGTGATACTAGACATATATCTTCTAGAGTCAGTCTTCTTATCGGTGATCCAGTGTATTCCTGTCTCCTCGCTCCCCACAGTCTGACGCGTAATCCAGTCCACCACAATTGAGAATATCATCGTGGGTGATAATAGGCAACCAGCTTGTCGTACTCCTGTGTTCACGCCTTGCTGAGTTTTCCGTTGTGGATCACCTGACACATGGCAGCAGGCACTGTCATATAGCCAGCTGTTGAATGAGGTTGATAAAAAGACTTAAGGTACGTCGTCATAGTGTTGAAGTAGTTTCCGAATTACTTCTCGGTCAACGCTGTCTATGAAAGGCCCTTTCGTAGTCGATGAAGTTATTGAAGTAGAGAATTGACTACGGAAATAGGAATTTGGAATTTTTACGAGTTGACCACGGACTGATATCAGTTAGAGAACCATTGAAAACCAGCCAGGGAGTACAGGACAGACAGCTGTTTCATCAGCCTAGTTTGGGAATCATCGGCAGTATGCACTCACCACCAGGGTTCAAATCCAGGACCTTCCGGTTACAAGGCAAACTCGTATACCATTCAGCCACTGGGACTCGATTCAATGGCCAGCCCATGAATTCTAACTTCTACCAATTCGTGATTTAGCGTAAGTTTCCTGGAGTTCTAGTGAGAAGTCGTGACCAGTGAGGTCCAATTAGATGTCATGTGTGTGAATGGATGTCCTACCAACGACAATGGTTGGGGTCGCGCTAAATCACGAATTGGTAGAAGTTAGAATTCATGAGCCATTGAATCGGGTCCCAGTGGCTGAATGGTATACGAGCTTGCCTTGTAACCGGAAGGTCCTGGGTTTGAACCCTGGTGGTGGGTGCGTACTGCCGATGATTCCCAAACTAGGCTGATGAAACAGCTGTCTGTCCAGTACTCCAGTACTGGTTTTCAGTGGTTCTCTAACTGATATCAATCCTCCGTGATCAACTCGTAAAAACATAACTAACCCTTACAAACCAAACTGTAGAAAATTTGGAATTTACTAAAAAATATAGTTGTTTTTCGTTTTTAATTATGATATCTAGTATAACATCGAAACGTCCACCAGGTAGGGAATCTCATCTGAGAATTGTTCAGCTGTATTTTCTTCTTACTAATCCGTCATATTTCACATCTTTTGTATATAATTCTATCCCTTTCAGGTTTTATTCTCATTCACTAAACAATTAATTGGCATATTTACAAATTGGCCGTGTATATCCTCGAAGAATGCCCTATTCCCTTTATTGTATACATCTATTTCATCGCCAATAGTATCATCGGCGTCACATTCAAGAAATAATAAATCATCATTAATACAAACAGCTTATTATACTACTGCTAATAATACTACTACTAGTAATAATAATAGTAATAATACTGCTACAAGTGATAACAATTCAGATGAGTTTATTTTACTGAAACATCATTGTCTCGGTGTAACACCTGAACAGATACGTGATGAAGTCGAATTGAATCGATATGATTTCAATGCAAGACTGTTGGATATTTTAATTGGTACTGGACATGTTGTCTATTATGCATGCTTTCTACCAATTGTATTTGTACAGGTATGTTTATGCGTGTGCGTATTCGTGTGTGTGTGTGTGTTTGTGGCCATATGTAACATCTTTTGAAAGGTTTTTATATATGGTGGTGGTGTTGGTGGTACTTTCAGACCCTAGACTGACTGATTGACTGACTGCCTAACTGACTGGTTTCAACACAGAAACTTTACGCAGACGTTCAGCAGTTCGAGTTGTCACTCTGCAAGAGAAAAGAGTAAAGAGAGTAATTCCATATTAGTTTGTTTATTAGATGTATCACACAGTCAGTGAAACAGTATTATTATTTACTGGATGACACAGTTTCGAACACAATCTAGTATTGTTTATAATCATTCCATCAATTATAATCACACTACTTCGAAACTTGAGTTTTATAGTTTTCTTTGTTCTCTCCTATTTGTTGTCGTAGGAGAAGTAGAATCTTCTAGATGTCCAGGTGGGTGGACAGGTGTTGAATCATTTCTATTACACGTATTCCCTGTCAGTTGATTCGATAAACAAAGCTTCTGTTATCAATCTCTCCCTCCAATCTGTGACATTAGATTTTAAAACTGTCATCCTATCCCATCCTATTGTATGGTTGGTTGTGTGTAATTGCATGTAGTGAGTGCTATAGCTGAACTAACTATTCTCTAGATTTCTTATCTTATTCGGGTCAACCAATCTAGATTTTGCTGCTAGGTTTTTATGCTCGGCTAGTCTGACTGCCCCTGTTCTATTACTTTGACCCATGTATTTGACCTGACAATCATTTCAGCGGAGTATTAGATGAACTACATTTTTTTTGTTTTAAAGGCTCCACAGGATCCTTTAATCGACAAAGCTTGTTTCTAATTGAGTTTGTGGGCAGTTTGAATGCCAGCCACTTTTATTCCTGCCTTGTTAAGAATTCTGCGTAAGGTGGTTTTCGAGGTTCCTTCCTTGTATGGAATTACTGCTGATGATTTAGATTCCTTATTGTTGGTGTTGTCTTGCGCATGTTTGACATGCATGTCGTCATTAATATTATTATTATATTATCATTATCACTATCACTACTATCATTTTTTATTTTTACATTTCCCTACATACTTTCTGACTAATTTATCAGGGTAATTATTAAGTTCCAAGGCTTCTTTTATGCGTATCTAAGACAGGAAATGATACACATCAAAGAAGCCTCGAAACTTAACAATTACCCTGATAAATTAGTCAGGATTGATAAAATGTAATGTAACAGCATGGTGGAGGGAGAGATTGATAACAACGCAAGCTTTGTTTATCGAATCAACTGAGAGGGAATACGTGTAATAGAAGTGATTCAACACCTGTCCACCCACCTGGACATCTAGAAGATTCTACTTCTCCTACGACAACAAATAGGAGAGAACAAAGAAAACTATAAAACTCAAGTATCGAAGTCGTGTGATTATAATTGATGTAATGATTATGAATGGTAATAAATTGTGTTCGAAACCTTGTCATCCAGTAAATAATACTGTTTCACTCTTTGTGATACATGTAATAAACAAACTAATATGGAATTGCTTACTACCACAGTGCCCAAGTTTTACACATAGATTAATAATAGTAAAGAGAGATTTAAGAGAGAGAGAGATAATCAACAATAGTGTGAGGCAAAAAGAATAGTAGTAATACGCAAGAACAATAGAGTTTTATTGGATATGATAAATCACAAAGAGTGATGAATGCATCTGTGCCAGCTATTGCGAAGGACGATTTAGAGCCATATCACCGATTGTCTCCAACTGCAGTCATTGGTATTGGTTCTTACCATCCCGAGGAGGACTCCAACCAACCAGTCAGTCAGTCAGGAACACCACACCTCCCTATATGTCTGGTTGGCTTAAACTAACTGTTATGGATTTGCTTGCAGGATTTCATCATGAGCTGACATTGGTTAGAGAACCATTGGAAAACAACCGACTGGGAGCACTGCTAGACAGCTGTTTCGTCAGCCTAGTTTGCGACTCTTTAGCAGTACTCACCCGTCGACAGGGTTCGAACCCAGGACCTTCTGGTTACAAGGCAAGCGAGCTAGCTCGTAGACCATTGTGCCACTGGGACACGATCCAATGGTCCATGAATTCTAACTTCTGCCAGCCAATTCACGACACAGCGCGACCGCTAGGCAATGTCTTCGGCGGTGAGCATTTGTCCTGCATACCAAAACCAATACTTGAATGTTTTGGTTTGACCACCACTAGCCAACTCTTTTCCAAACTGATCCATTCTATGTTAGTCAGCTAGTATTGCCCGTTGTCGAGGATGACGATGGCTAGACATGCAGACGCCTAAGGCTGATAGGTACCTAAAACCAAAGAGGACTAAGGACTCAATAGTCGTAAAGGAGGAATCAGCTGCAACTTTACTAATTTTATTCGCTCATTGGTACTAACGTTATGTCTAGTAAAACATGTGTAAACGCAAATTCAGAGCATAATGGGTAAAGAAAAAGAGAGTCATAAGTGTTGCTAGTTGTAATGACATAAACATATGGACAATGTAGAAGGGTTGACTATAAAGATAAGTTTATCCACAACTCATCTAAAGCTGAATAGTGAATCCGGGGTGTCGCGCTTATATGATATTCTTTAGGAGAACTTCATGGCATTCGGAAGTATTTATAAAGGTTAGAGGTATTTTTCTGAAGAATGACGGAAAATGGAAATATCTCTCTAGGATTTCTTCCATCTGTTTCGTCCAAGTTTAGGACTTATCGGCAGTGCTCACGCACCACCAGGGTTAGAATCCTGGACCTTCCGGTCACAAGGCAAGCTTGTATATCATTCAGACACTGGGAACTGATTCATTGGCCCATGAATTCTAAGTTCTACTAATTCGTGGCTGAATTGTATACGAGCTTGCCTTGTACCGGAGGATCCTGGGTTTGAAATTCAATGGATGCCTACTGCCGATGAGTCCCAAAGGAGGACGAAACAGCTGTTCATTACTCCTTGGTTTCTAGTGGTTCTCTAACTGATATCAATCCGTGATAAACTCGTAAAAGTATATATACGTCGATTATCCGATTTTTTCATTACATTACAGAAAGAATATTTATATGTCGATTATTGGTGGTGCCTTCAACATTGTCTTCTGATTGGTTTATTAGTTTTCTTATTACGTTGGCATTATTTTCTACCATGTGATTATATTGATCTGTTACATCGAAGTTCTATGCATCTTGGAAGTTGGGAGAATCTACTTGTCCGCAGTGGATTTTCACAAATTTCAACATGGTCAGCATCTGTTGTAAGTCTCCACTTTTCTACTGTGTTTCATTGTATGTTTTGTTTTGTTTTAAAAAAAGTTTCTTTTCGGTTTAAGGAAGAGTAATATCGGTTGTAACGACAGAAGACAAGGGTCAGGCAACAGATCGTTTATTGAGAAAAACAACAGATATTTATATATTTTATGTACATTATTATTCGTTATTGTTAGCACAGAAACAGCGTCTTCTGATTGGTCGTTTTCTCACTGGAAGTTATTCTGTCATCTCTTTTTGGCCGTTTCTTTGAAGGTCAGACCATATGTCTGCTATTCATGACCGCCCACGCAAAGTTTTCTGTGATTGGTTGTTGAGTTCCTGAAGGTTAAGCTTTGTTATTGTTTTTTTTCATATGACCAAGATATGGGACGTAAACATTGATGTAAATTACTGTCAACCAATTTTGGCTGGCAGACAGCTCTCACCGCACGGTGAATTGTTGACTTTCATGGTGAACTGACATCGATTGGTGTCAAATGGCAAAAGTCGTCTGGTGGGAAACTGTGAACTGTAATTTTGGATTTATGAAAAGGGCGAATAGGTTTAATTTTAGTTGTACTATTTCCGGCTAACATTTTTCCGAAGGAGTTCTGTTTAAATGTTGCGTGTGTGATAGCGGAGATACTGATCATAGTGGAACAGGTGGCTGTCTTAATTTGGGAAGTTGCATCAGTCAACGCCAACGGGTTGATCGCTGACGAAATCTCATCACGGATACAGAAGACTCATTTCGCATATGCCAGTTTACATCGTCTCTGGCGTAGACGTGATATCCGGCTAGCTGTCGACCAAATGACATGTGTACTGCTCAGCAGTCCGCTCCGTCCTCCTTTATGTCTATGAAACCTTGCCTTTGAGAGTGTAGGACATGATCTTTGATCATAGGCGTCTGCGTTCTATTGCCTGTGTGTTAAGTGGTGGTATAATAAGGTGAGCAATATTGAGGTTAGGTGTCCATCGAGTGCTAGGTGGGTGGGAGGGGAAATCAATAGACGAGGCTATGAAGTTACAGTGTTTGAAAGAGGTGGTTAGGATATGTTTTTTATGTATGCGTAGCCATCACCTTCCTCGACGGGCAATGTTAAGTAACATAAGATAAGGTTGGAAACGAGCAAGTGGTGGTCAGGCTTCATCAGTCAATGAAATCCACAACAGTTAGTTTAAGCCACGTAGGAAGATGTAGACTTCCTGGTTGGAGTCCTCGGGACGGTTAAAACCAATGGTCATATGGCTCAAAATCGTTCTCAGTGGCTGACGCAGATGCATCCACTCCTTCTGACTTACAATATCCGGTAAAACTATATGGTTCTTCTATATTACTATTGTTTTTGTTTCATATCTCTGTTTACTGTCTCTATTTTGCGTTTATTTTCACTTTTTTTTACTGTGTGTGCTTAGTGAAGTGTGGCGACTCGAACTGCTGCACATCGGTGCAAAGTTCTACGTTGAAGCCAGTCATTTGGTCAGTCAGGTTGTCTTAATTAACCATGCCCCCCTAGCCCTTGACTTGATTTCTAATTAATAAGACAGTAGAGCGTGCGTCGGTGGCATAGCGGTTAGGACGCTCGCCGACCATGCACATGGTCCGGGGTTCGATCCCCAGCCGACGCACTCCTTTACCTCACTCAGCCAGAAGTGAAGCTGGTGAAGAGGATAGGTTGGGCATGAGTCTAGCAACCCTATCCTATAAAAATAAACACTGCTACAGAAACTTCAAGCCTCTAGCTTGAAGCCCTTTGTTCCACTGGGAACGTGAAGGAAAAATAAAAAAGACAGTAGAGCAACGTCAGGTCAGCTGTCTTTTTTCTCGGAGTTGTGAGTGTCCAAACCATTTTCTTACACCATTCATTCTTCTCAACTTTTGAGGTTCATATCCATTAGAGGTCTGGAATCAGTGTTATCCAACTCACTTGGGTGGACCCTGTATGTCCACCAACCTGTTGATGATTGCCAAACATTTGCATTCGTCGTTTCATATTTGTTGTAATAATACCCTCTGCCATATGAAAACGGTGAATAAGACCTAATTAGCAGAGGCTGTTAATATTTAACCATACGAAAGTATTTTGGGTAGGAAGATTGGAGTCCACCAGTCTTCATGTGTTCTGCCATGTCATATTTCGGGGTGACAGTTGATTAAGGTTATGCGTTAGGCACATATCTTTAATATGGATACATGTATCAAGCATATTCTAATTTGTTATTGAGAAATATTGATGTTCAACGGTAATTACATGAAACTTCTCAGTTGACATTCGTCTAAAGTGATTGGTTTACACTTTGTTTTTAAACATTGTTTTATTCCTTTACGTTCCCCGTGGTGGAACATAGGGCTTCAAGCTAGAGGCTTAAAGTTTTCGTAGCTGTGGTTGCTAGCCACCTCATGCCCAAACTTCCCACTCTACCAGTATTATTACTGGCTTAGCGAGGTAAAGGAGTGCGTCCATTCGCCGGTGATCGAACCTCGGACCACGTGTGGCATGGTTGGCGAACGTTCTACCGCTGTTCCACCGTAACATTTGGTTTACACTGATTTGAATTTTCCATACAATCGTCTATATTGATTGATTGAAGACGGGATTTAATCTTACTGAGTAATAACAATATCAAAGTGGTCTCCCATACAGTTCCATACTACAACCGAGAAAAAGTATTTCCTTCCAGTGAGAATAATGTAGCGAAACAAATATCTTAGCAACGTTTAAGCAACATGGAAATCCCTATTGAGTCATACGAAAAGAAAAGGCGTTAAGTGAAGAGGTCCTCTTTTCGGCAACACCATTCTCAGGGTGTATAATCGCATATATACATGGTAAACTGTCTTCGCAACAAAAGAAATATTTTCAAAGATCTGTCGTTAGAATTGTAAATTTTACACAACAAATTACTTAGTGCAGAAAGCGTTAATTGGATAAAAAGTAGAATAAAATAAATAAGTTGGGTGACGTACTGCACCTGACGACGTTGAGTAAAATTCAATTAAAATTGAACAAAACAGAGAGAGATACAGTCAAGTTAAAAAAGTGGTAATAAGGAGTTGAATTCTACTTAACCCCATCAACTATATTACGTATGTCACTCGACTTACTTATTAAATTTTATTTTAGTTTCTGCCCGGTTAACGCTTTCTACACTACACAATCTTTGGAAGTATTCCTGTTGTTGGTATAGAATCTACTATAAATATATGCGATTGTGCAGCATGAGAATGATATCACCGAAAAGAGGAGTAACTCCTAACTGAACTCCTTCCCTTTTATATGAAACAAGTACCAATAACAACTTATGCACACCAATTTTTCAATTACTTTGTATCGTGGCTCGTTAGCAAGCTGAATAAAGTTTTGACACTTTAAAGTTCTATGAGATTTAAATGTCACTAGGATCCTTAACATTTCCTGACTACTACATTCACCTGTTTTTAAAAATTGTACTGAATATGTCTAAACTTCCTTCATTAGACACCACTGATTAGATTTATTTACAGTATGTTTTTACCTACTGACAATGTGTATAAGTAGTATAGTTATGCAGTGCCAAAATATAGCAGCCTACTTTACATATTCAAATTCAATTTAGGAAAATGGTAACATTTTGAAAGACTATAAGAATTTGACATGCTCTGTGCATGTGACAAGCATCATTTAAACATTATTGCAGAGCTAGTGTGAAAAAATCGGATAAATAAAGTGTGTGCTTGAAGAGGTTAATTTTCATCTGTCGAAATGTTGTCCGTGTTTCTGCAAATTGGATTCTCTGTGTGTAACGGTATTAAAAAGAAGGTATACAGTATTCTCTTTTTTCTGTTAATCTTTTGACGTGATATATGTATGTATATATGTTATATTTCTTGTTATATTACATGTTGGGAATTGTGGGTGGTTTAACCTAGTGTTCATTTATGGATATTAGTTATCCTGCAGCTCTACATTACATTTCCCTACACACCTCGGACTGATGTCACTGGCATCATGAATCGGTGCAGTAATTTCATATAATATTGGCTCACTTGACCATTACTTCCTTCCACCTGACCGTACTGCCACTAGCATAGCAAGCAGATATAATTGACGTGTGTATCTGCATATCTGACTCACCGACTGGTTTCAACGTAGAACTTTGCGCAGACGTGCACCAGTTCCATTTGCCGCTCTCCATCCATTTCCTAGCACACAAGGAAAAAGAAGAGAGAGATAATATACAGAAGTATGAGTCAGGGAAAAACAATGGTAATATGGAAGAACAGTAGAGTTTTATTGGATATGATAAATCACGAACAGTGATGAATACATTTACGCTCTCACTGGGGACGAGGATTTTGAGCCACACCACCAATTGTCTCCAGCCGCCATCATTGGTTCTTACCATCCCGAGGACCCCAGTCAGCCAGCTGGGCAGCCGGTCTACACCTCTCTACGTAGCTAGCTGACTTAAACTCACTGTTGCGGATTTATTTCATTGATTGATGAAGCCGTGTTTTGTTTTGACCACCACTAGCTAACTCTTTTCCAACCTGATCCATCCTATATCAGTCAGCTAACATTAATCGTTGTCGAGGATGGCGATTGATGACTAGGCATGCGTAACACTAGTCCTAACCATCTCAGTCACAACCTTGTTGACTGATTTTCCCTCCAACTCACCTAGCAATCGAGCGATGCCTCACCTCAATATTGCTCACCTTATTATACCAACACTTCACACAGGAGGTTGAACACAGACAGACACCTATGATCAGAGACAGGTATTCTAAGATATGTCTTCAGCATATTGTATATCCTACCCACCTTAATGGATGAGAATTTGTAGCTTCCTTAACCAACCTGTCTGCCTCCCATAAGGCTTTATGCCCAATATATGTGATTCTAATGTGATGCTTTCATTAGCCACAAGTGTTGTTGTGAAGGCACTGATCCTAGAATTGTTAGATTTTTCACAGGTTATCTGACTTGAACAACCGTTATTTCATAACCGTTAAAAGTTGGATAAAGTACACCGATTCACAAAAATATTGACCCCTTCGTAAATAATCAGATATCTCTTCAGGCTTTTTCGTTTACTCCGAGATAATCATCCACCATAAATATCTTATGGTTGCTACGAATTCTACATATAATCAGACGTGATATCTATAGAAATCCATCCTGGTTTTAACTGATCCGATTATCTCTCTCTCTCTAATCTTAGTCGAACCAGCTGCAGCAAGAGTTTCTAAGCTCGGGCACTTACGAGCGAAATGACTGTTAGATGGTTAGATCAATTCAGTCTGACTAACAGAGGTACTACTGGTTGTCATAATTTGCTTCCAAGGACTCATATCAATCAATCATAAATCAGTGGTATAATATACCACTAGTTGAATCTAGCCCAATGACAATCAAGCTACTTAGTTACTGTGTTATCGCCTCTACAAAAACAATCGCATAGTAAACATTCTGCGTTATTTGAAAGAAAAAATTAAGTCTTTTTATCAGCCTGGTGTCGGAACAGATGAAGATATCAAAGCGAGAACCGGAAAGGCGAGATATGCATTCATCAACCTGAAACCATTTAATTGGTGGATGGTGACTAGCAGTGGAGTAATCCAGGATAACGCGCATTTCGTCCTATTTGGGACTCGTCCGCCAGCTGGATGTACCCGCATTTCTCAGTGAGTGATGACGTTCCCACCGAGGCCAGAACCCAGTGCCCATAGTTTCAAACGCCAAAGCGTTATCCACTAGGCCAGTTGGGCCACGAGAGCCACTATCTCTTGTGCAACGGTCACATTCATTTAATTTAAGTTTAGATTTTCTGGTTGATTGATTGGACCGAAGTGCTCGATCCCAAATAAGACGAAATGCACATCCTGGATTCCGCTGCTAGTCACCATCCACCAATTAAATACTATTTAAATGCCCAGACATCGTCGAAGCGTCCGCACAAGAAGCCGACATGTCAACCTGAGACTGAGCACTTCAGTCCAGTCAATCAATGGACGGGAAAATCTAAAATTCAATTAAACCTGAAACCAGTTTGGAAATCTTCTACTTCACTCAAATTAAGGAACAAGATTCTCATTTTCAACAATAATGTCAAGTCCGTCCTTCTATACGCGCCAGAAACTTGCACAGCGCGTGAGTCACGAGAAGGATTTCCAATAGGTTTCAGACTTTCATCAACAGCTGCCTTCGCTGGCTCCATACTGAAAAACAAATGGCAGGCCAGAAAGAATAAGTAACAAGAAACTCTACAGTGAAGAAAACCGACAAAGCAAGAGCAAGAGATGGGTCGGGCATACATTGAGGAGATCGTCGAATGACATCGCGCCAGGCATAGCCTAGAGTGGAATACAAATGGGAAACGACGAGTGGGCCGTCAGTGAGAGGGTAACATGGAGGAGATCGTCTGTTAAGGAAGAGATGAGAGATTGTGGGCAACGATGGGCCTGGCCAGCTGAAGAGGACGCCTGAAGATAGGACAAAGTGGTGATGTGTTGTTGAAGCCAAATGTTACACTCGGAACACAAGGGAAGAATAGTAATAATAATCAACCTGGTGTGCTGCTGCACAATGCAATGCGTTTGTCTTCATTTAGCCTCAATAAAAGATAAAGAAGTTTGTAAAGAGAACAATTTGGCACAATAATTAAAGCTTTCTTTTCTCTGTGTGGTGTGTATGTGATTTCGTGCATCTGTCAATTAAACAAAATAAAATAACAAAATTAGCCAAATTAATCTATTAAACAGCTAAGATAATCTCAAGTTATTATTGTTATTGTTGGTATTGAAAATGATGGTAGTGACCATATAATTCTGTGTAGAAGGCATTGTGTCGATAGATTTAAGGCCATCTACTAGCATCTTATATTGTTTGTTACAATGTGAAATATTTACCCCCCCGCCCCTCCCCCTTCTCTTCTTTTAACTCCTCCACACTTTGTTTATCTCATTTCTCACTATGACCTTAGAAATACAAAAGGAGTGGCATGTATATATGTGTGTGTATAAGGGCTAAATTCTAATTATTAACCTCAAAAATATTCCTTTTTCTAAACAAAAAAATTTCCTCACTTTATTTTAATTGTTTATTTAACTTTGTTAAGTATGCGTGGGTGGGTGTGTGGGTGGTAGGTTAGTGATTGCACGTGGGCGAGGGAGGGGCGGAGGATCTGTATGTATATGTGTATTATAATAAACACCTGTCCAACTAACGTGTGTAGCTTTTACTCTCCCTTTCTCTTTTTTTGTTTTGATACAATTAACTCATAAACAATTTGGTCATCCTTTTTCTCAAAAATATTTATTTATTTTTTGATTTTTATTGT